>JAXGGA010008766.1:0-55002 GCA_038373865.1 Uloborus plumipes
GCTATTACCTCAGAAAAGGATTTTCGCATCTGGCAATGCGAGCATTAACCGGGAAACCCAAATGGCTTCTTTTCAAAATGCATTAAAGTTGCAGTATTTTACGTTGTAGTGAAATTACATTGGGAGAAGTAGAAATTATATTTTTGTTTGACACTTGAAAAAGGGAGGTTGTTCCTCTTTTTTTTTTCTCCCCGTCTTTGGTTCATTTCTCGTTTTTAATAAAGAGAAAAGAAGAGGTGGGAAATGGAAAATTATCCAAGGGAAAATTGTTTTACTTCTCTCAAGAAGAAAAAGAAATTAGGTGCGAAGAAATTTATACTGAGTTCTGGTGGCAAGTAAAATTTCATCGTCTGAAGAGGGATTTTTTTCACTTATTTATTTCTTTTAAGGATTTTTTTCCAGTTTTAAAATGAAAAGACACTGTTATGTATTAAAAATTTCTAAATCATAGGCTGTATTTATGCCCTTGAGCTGTCTAAACATTGCGTCCTGAAAGTAAAACAAACTAAATGATCTGGTGTTTAAGAGCATAACAAACGCCGTGCGAGAAACAAATTTTACTAAATAGTAGAAATAACGTTATTTATTATGTCTTTATGCCCTAGATTGAGTGCTTTTCATACGAATACGTTAATTTATTTATGTTTTCAATAAATGAGTACATTGAACAAACATTACTTTTTATGTGCTTTAATACTTTTCAAACTGCCCAGTTTTTTTCCGATCAATTTATGTAAAAAGCTTTTTTTTAATCCAAAATGGAAGTAGTAAATAAAATTCAATGCATAAAGCTATATTTTAACGAAAAAATTTAAATTAATTGGGCTAGGAAAATGTGAGATTTTTTTTTCTTAATGAAAAAGTTGGGTTATTTGTTTTAAGAACTACAGTAGTGTAAAGGAGTGTAAGATGGCGAATTTAAAATGTCTTCAGTTCTTTCACTGATGTTAACATAAGGTAAAGTACTTTTTGATTCTGAGGTATTACTAAGAAAAGTTCACTGCAAAGGAGGTCGGCATGGATTGTTTTGCAAGCAGTAACTGGAAAAATGTATTTTTCTTGCTTGTGGCGATCATTTTGGACTTAATAATGCAAGGAATTGCTCAACGAGGGTAAGTTTTTTTTTTCTTCCAATCATAATTTGTGAAGTACTTTTAGTAGACTGCAAAAAACGAACTGTTGTGTTTACAGTATAATTCTGGCAGCAGAGGTTCCAATTTAAAACTGTAACATGCACAGTAATACACTGCAGTACTAGCAATTTTGCAGTTTCTTACAGTAAAGTAAGAAATTTTACAGTTTTTCGATATGATGAATCCGAATATAAGCTTCATTTTTTTCTATCACGTACAGATTTTTTGCAACACGTAAGGGCTTTTTGTCAAAATCAAAACATAAAAGTTAAAAAGAAAATCATGTATTTATTAGAAAAAAGTGTTGTATATTTTTTTTATACTTATTACTACACATTTAAAAAAGCGACTTACGTTTAGTGTCTACTCCTGTTCACAGTAAAATCGTTTTTTTCTTTTCACTGATACTTCTTCTGGTGCGTTTTCGTTGGTTGGAATTCTATGTTTCCCGCTTGAACATCCAACGACAGTCTGAGATCATGTTTACGTTCTATCTTCCTTGGTAAATTCTCTCTCTGTCTTTCACATCTTCATGAAATCTTTCCCCCCGTTCCTCACTAAAGATGCTAAGGTTTTCGGGAAAATAGTCTGCGTGAGAATGTAGAAAATGGACTTTTTAACTCATGTTGCAGTGCTTAGATTTGAATGCAGTCAGCATCCTCTTGACGATGTTTTCGTATCTAGAGTAACTTCCCAAAAAAAATTGTACCAAATCCTTGAATAAGTTCCACTCTTATTTTTCAGTTTCATTCATGAATTCAAGAAACAATGGTTGAGATAAAAGTTTGCATATGTCAGGTCCTGTGAATATTCCCTCTTTCAATTTAGCTTCAAACAATTTCGGAAACTTCGAACAAACGCATTTGAAATAGTCTCTTGATAAATTTACTTCATCAGTCCTAATTTAATGTAAAGGGGTGGAAACAGAACCTTTTCACGATCAACCACGATACTGTTCAACCTGGAAAGCCGCGATTAGCACTAAGCACTTTGAACGGTTCTATGTTAAAAAAGGGTGTCAGCTCGAATAAGAAAATTCACCGTGGCAGCATTTCTACTTATTTGGATAGTATTTTATTTTCCTGTATCTTATAAGAAAGGAGAATACAGTTTTCCATGCAGTTTTTTGGTTGCAGACTTGTGTTATTAACAACATAATGTGATCTTATTGATCTGAGAAAGAGTAAAAAAAATAGTCACAAAAATAAATCTTTCTTCAAATACAAATCTAATGGATAATACTAATCCTTAATTGTAAAAAATAACTATTGATTCTTAGTTGCTAAATACCGTACTAATGATATTAGTCGTAGCAAGAAATATACAAGCACAAGTATATCCATATCAAGAGTATTCAATACAAGCGAACTCAAATTCAACAAAATAGGAAATTTTAAAATAAGAACAATTTTTTTAGAAACAACTAGATACCTTTTGCTTTGTTATTTTTCAAGAGAAATTCCAGTTATCCAAAGGACGGATGAAAAAGAATGAAAAATCGAATAAATAATGCATAACTGGTGCTAAATTATTCAATGAATACCTTTTTTTTTCCTCGCTACTGAAAATATTAGATAATTTTTAGCGTAAGACATTATGCAAGGTACTGTTGTTTTTCCTTAATAAAATCAGGTTGAGTTTACTAATTTTAAATGATTTTCTTTCTTTTGCTTTTTGCTGAATTTAGTTTTAAGGAACTGCAAGTGGAATTACCATATTTTATCATAAATTAAGCTAATTTTAATCGTTAATCTTTTTTCTGACTTATATGCATTTGATGTGGGCTCAACATTAAAGAATATGCTTTAAAGAAAATAAAGATAACTGCACAAAAACAACTTTTGCAGTAATACATTTGTTAGTAAAAATACGGCTTTGGTGGTTTTATTTTGTCTCAAAGGGAAATGATTCGCCTCTCAATATTAAGATTTACGTAACAAATATAATAACTCAGTTTATGAATATATTACAGTCATTAATTCAAACCATTAAAATAAAAATTTAGTTGAAAAATATGAATTTAATTAAATTTTTACACGCAAAATGTTGACACGTATGCCCAACGTTGAAAGAAAATATATTATACCCAACATCAAAGACTTAAAGAATTTCCTAACATTTCTCACTCTGAAAATTATTTAGATAAATTCATCTGATTCTTTAAAAAGCATAAAGTTAAAAACTAGTTAATTGTTATCTTTTTTTATGCTGCAAACAATTGATAAAGATTTTAGCACGATGTTCAGAAACAGCAGAAACATTATTTGAAATGCGGTTTTATTTTTTAATCAAAAATTGATATTTATCCAATAGTTAGAAATATCTGTTCTTATAATTGGTAGGAAATTGTTCATCACTATCTTTTGTAAAGATAAGAAAACCACCTTAACTAAAACTTACTGTTTAGACTCGGCACAGTACTCCTAAGACAAATACAACGCATAATTGTATTTCTGGATTAAGATGAAATTTATAACCCCTTAGACGATTTAACTGCTTTGTTCTCTTTTACTAATTGAAAAATGGATGAAAGTTTTAACAGTATGCTAAGACACAGTATAATCATTATTTACCTTGCATTTTTCTCTCAAAAGTTGCTAGTTTTCAGGCAATGAGAAATGTTTCTATAATTGCAGACGGATTTCTCATCATTGTACTTTAAAAATATCAGAAAAATGGCTTTACTGTCCAAACTTATAAAGCTTACTGTTCAAACATGGCACAGTAATTGAAATAGCTATTTGTTGTACTTTCTACCTAATTTGTGCTTTATTTACGGTTGCTTAACTTCAATTTAGATGGCACAGTATTCTTGCGTTTGTGATCGAAGATAAGACATAGTTGTATTTCTGGCACACTTTAGACGAATTTCGTGTTCCTTTAGATATTTTTACTAAATTTATCTTTTGTCGCACTTCGAGTGTTTGATGATGGTTTTAGCATCATATTCAGCAACTGTATGACCATTATTTCGCGAGCGTTTTTCTCTCGAAAGTTGATAATTTCCTGCGAGTAAGAAATTACGTTTCTACACTGCAAAAAATAAACTATTGTTTACAGTAGTTATGGTTTACAGTAGTTACAACAGTATAATGCTGGCTGCAGATGTTCCAGTTTAAAACTGCAAAATACACAGGAATAAATAGTAAAATTAGCAATTTTGCAGTTTATTACTGTAAAACTACAATTTTACAGTTTATTAGTGTAAAATTAGCAATTTTTATACTTTGTTACTATAAAATTAGTTGTATTATACTGTAAAAGCAACACTTATTTTTTAGTGTATAAGTGGAGGAGAATTTTTCGTCATTATGATAAATTTTAATTATAAGAAAAAGTGTCGATCATATTTACTTCTCTAGTATTAAACTGAAGAGGAATTTGATTAAAATAATCAACTTCTTTTGATAAATGACAATAAAAGATGTTAAATAAAATATTGTAGAGCCAATATTTAGAAAAGTACCAATTTGAAGCTGGAGTTTTCTGATAAAAAAATTTTTTGCAGAAAAAAATTAATATTGGATTCTAAGAATAAATTGGATCTAAATGCAAGAAAATAAAAGGGGGGAGGTCAAGGAAGTTATTTACCCCCTCCTTAGATTACTCACTTAAGCCGTTACAGATCTGATGTTAATATGAGCTACATATTTGAATTTATGCTTTCAGTCTCCGTTAACATCTCTAAAAATGATATCATTCCCTTGCATTTTTAACCTAGAATTAAGATAATTATATTAAAATATACATATTAGCTAAAAAATCAAATTTCATTATAAAAGAGCATCTCTTGGAAATAAAAATAAGCGATAAGATTTTTAGACAAAATAAACTATAAGATTACCAAATCCAAGCTCATAAAACATTTGTTTTGTTTTGAAACAACACACAACTTCAACTTTTTCAATACACAACTCTGCTGCTTGCTTTTCTTTAATTAGTTGCAGGAAAATTAATTTCTTGATCAGAAATTCAAATTTAGCATGCTAGTTATCTAGTTATTTAGCGAAGTTATGAAAAATTGAAGCACAAAAAAATAATAAATAAATAAATAAAAATAAATAAATAAATAAATAAAATAATAATAATTAATTGACTTAATTTCTGCAGTGTCAATTTTTCTTATTTTACTAACTTCTATTGTCAGGTCATACAAACCACAAATGAAGCAATTGTACTAAAACTAATTGCTTTTCCTTTTTTAAGAACAAAAATATTCAATATATATATGGCTAAAACCTACGATTTTTGCTTTTTAATAATTCTGAAACGTGTGAGTTAGTTCGGTAACATATTCGCTGTTTTTCAATGTTACCGCTCTGACTATTACCGATCTGACAAACTGACAAAGTTTTATTTTTATTTCCGAGTCGATCGCGCTAAACCAAAATCAAACACGTGGTTTTTTCACTTGTAATAAAGGACTATACTTAGATATAAAATAATTTTTAAAATAATTAAAACTGCGCATTTTAGCTCGTGTTACCGATCGGATGACTTAAATGACACACATTTTATAAAATCACTTTAAAAAATCTTACCTACAATTTTAGATGCATAAATGAAAATTTTTAATTACGATGCAATAAAACATCCCACCAGGTACTCAGTATCACGTGGTATAGGTGCAGGAAATGATTTTGGGAGCCTAAACATAGATCTGAAGTTATTGTTACCGCTCTGACGGCAGAACTAGGGACACGCTATTTTCGCATCGGCTAGAAAATCAGGAATCGATTAAAACAAAAATGAAGTAAAATATTAACAAAGGGGTAAAAATAGAATCGTTTTTTGTGCAAGTGCGTTTTTTTTTTTGGAAAGTTAGAAAGTGCACATGACCTGTTTGCATGCTAAGCTTTGCTACTTGGGCCACGTTACCCATCTGATTTTTGATGTATAAAAACAATATTTTCTGAAGAAAAAAAAAAAAATTCTGATGTTATTAGATGAAATGAAAGCAAAACCTACCATCTTTCTGGGGAAAATTATATTTTAACTAGTTATTGAAATACTAGTGAAAATTCACTTGGGACTCAAATTGGCACTTTTCTAAATATTAGCTCTGTAATTAATTTTTTTTCCTAGAAAGTTTCTAGACCTTACTGTCTTAAGCTAAAGTTTAATTTCCTTGCAGGTAGTTAAAAGTTGAACCACTCGGATTTGACTTGGATTTATTTTCGCACCTTACTTTTTTTTCTTATATTGATTGAATACAGTATTATGTGTTATAGTTTAAAAAGCATTCATGTTAAAAGAATTTGTAGTAACTGAGTAAAATTTTTTAACTATTTTAGATGGGGTTTCTGGTCTACTGTACATAAAACTTGAACAGCTGCTATTCGTTTAATAATTAGTTAAATTATTTGACTTTTTTGTAGTATATTCTTTACACTTTGCTTATTATTATAACTTCCAAAAATTTCCTCCTTTTTTTTATTAGTAACACTGCCACATACGGATTGAAAGTTTGAGATTGACCTATTTTTCCAACCATGGATTCTTGTCACAAAAGCGTTTTTTTCTGATTTGAAAAATTCATATACATATACAACAATTTATTTATCATTTCAAATGCTTGTATTACGTTTCACTATTCTTGGGAGAACATTTTTGAATGAATTTTGTATGTCCTTTCCTCCAATTTATAGCTGAAATACGTATTTCAAAATGTGTATTCGGTAAATTGCAGTCTTATCAGAGCTCTTTTAATTTCTCATCCACATGCTTAAAATTTTGTTAATAAAATACACTTTGCCATTGTAATCAACTTCCAAATTAAAACATTACTGGTAAAATATTTCATTTCCTTTCCGTCCGAAAAGAAAAATTACTTCAAATGTTAAGAGGTTCCAATTTAAAACTGTAAAAGCACAGTAATTAACTGCAAAAGTAGCTATTTTACAGTTTATCACTGTAAAACTAGCAATTATACTGTTTATTGCTGCAAAATTAGCAATATTAACAAAAAATTTAGCTGTATTCTACTGTAAAAACAACAGTACAATACTAAGCAGCAGATTTCCTGTATGAAACTGTAAAATGCACAGTAATAAACTGTGAAACTAGCAATTTTACAGTTTTTTCTGTAAACTAGCAATTTTAGTCTACTACTATAAAATTTTACAGCTTATTACTTAAAAATTACAGTAAAATTATCTGTATTATACTATAAAAAGTCTATTTTTAATGTACCATTTGTGAGATAAGTAGCTACTATTACTTTTATAGCCCTAGACCTGGAAAAAGTGTAAAGGAAAATTAAAAGACAATAAATGGTTATAAATAACTTTTTATGGCTGTCCAATATCCGAATTTTCCGCTAATTGACTCTGCCTGCTTCTCGAACGGTCTTAATAGTATTTACACTGCTGTAATTGACTTGCATGAAACTCAACAATACCGCGCCATATTTAAAGAAGCAAAATAAAACGACTTTAGACGAGACGACAGAAATTCAGAAATAGAAAATAATTCAGAAATAAAAACGTTGAACCTCCGATTTCACCAGTCATAAACTGCACCGTATTGAAGACAAAAGGTTTTTCTCTTTAAAGGAAAACGGTTTTAAAATTTTAACATATGCAAAAGATTTTGATTATTAATCAAAGCTGCCTCACTTAATAAAAACACTTCTAATACGTTAAACAAAAGAAGCAGACTGTGGTATTTGTTTTCATTATTTAAGAACGCTTCAAAGATCTTTTAAAATTATGAAGAATTTTTTTCTCTTTTTTTCGAGATCACAAATAAGTCTTTACAAATTCGTCGATTTCATAAACATGTTGAAAATTAATATCTTGTTTTTTAAGTTTTCTTAATTACTAAAAGCCATAGCTGGCTGTTGAAAATATGAAAAGCGAAAGTTGAAAGAGTTAATTAGCTCCCCATTTAAGAAAAATATTACCTTGATTATGATTTCTTATAAGTAATTCAAAAGTGTAAATTAAAAGCAAATAGATTTTCAAAAAAAAAAATGTGCGAAAAAGGAGAAAGCTTCTTCTGTGATTTTCTTTCTATCTTTGTAAATATATTTTTCTGAGAAAAACTATTTTTTACAATAAAATAAATTTCGTCTAAAGGAAAAATTAAATATTTCATTCATTTATTCCAGTTTTTCCAGTATATCTGAAAGCAAGTTTTGCATCTTGCTTTAAAAAAGTAAAGGAAAAACAAGCTGGAGTAATAAATGGATGATTGAAACCAAACAAATATAAATAGCTGCAAAATATTTGTATTATTATAAAAGTAATTTAAAATCACTTTTTCTAACTTTAAATAAAGAATACTTTGATCATCTCGAGCTGAATTACCAAAACGAAGTAGAATTATGCAAAACTTAAAAAATAAAATTAATAAATAATAATAATAACCACTGAAGCTTATCAAAAAACTGATGAAAAAAACTGGTATTGATACTTAAACATAATATCATTCAAAATCAATGTAGAGATAGCTCATGTTACAATTAAATAAAACAATTGAGACTTTGTCTCACATTAAAATCAAAGCTTGCACTCGGTTTTCAAAAAAATCAAGATTTCTTACTGATTTTACTCTGCCGTAGCTCAGCGTTGACCCTTTTATTTGCTTTATTACTGGTGCAAGGGAGGCAAGAGTCGCCATTGCTTTAGGCGGAAATTCGACTTTATAAAGCGATGTACTTTCGAAGAGATGTTATTTCACGTATTTTGTATCCACTGAAAGCACGATAGACCGAATAAATTGATAAAAATTAAATTATTGATTGAAAAAATTGGTTATAAATACCCTCATGTCCATAAATTAAGGATAGTTCAGAATCACCAAAAAATCGAACTCTAAAATGAATGAATCAACCGTAAAATGGTTACACACATCTTCATGAATAATATGCAAATTACAGAAAGCAACTGGATGACGCCAATTGTGCGTAGTGATACATAAGGAATGCTGGCAATGAAGTAAAAGTGTTCTCACGCTTTTTACAAGCCCTTAGGTGCCCTGGCAGCGTAGTAATGACAGAAAGGAAGAATTCTGATGACTTTACGCGGTAGAATTATTGGCCGCCTGAAATGTGGGCGTACTCAGCAGGAGGTTTCTAAGGAACTTGGAATCGCCCAGAGTGTCATCTCCAGGCTTTGGCAACGCTTTCAAGACGATGGTCTGGTTTCCCTTCAAACCTCGTGCTAATCTTTCGCCTTTTTTTTTTTTTTTTTTCAAGACGATGGTAATGTGAGTAGACGTTACAGCGAAGGTCGTCCTCAAATGACAACATCGAATGAGGACCGATATTTGCCAGTTTCAGCCAAAAGAAGCAGACGTAACATAGCATAAGACCTATCTCGTCAGCTCTCTTCAGCTACTGGGATGACAGTTTCAAGGCAGACAGTCTACAGATGGTTAGGGCAGTTTGAACTGTATGCCTTTAGACGTGTCAGACGCGTCCCACTTACTGTAAGTCACTGTCGCCTTCGCTTAGCCTGGAGTAGAGAGCATGCATTTTGGACACCGCAACAGTGGGCCTGTGTGACGTTTTCTGACGAGTCTAGGTTTAGTTTGCAATCAAATTCGCAGCGAATTTTAATTTGGAGAGCGCCAGGTACAAGTTACCACTAAAAAACCATCGTTGAACGACACCGTTATGGTGGTGCAGGATTGCTCGTTTGGGAAGGAATTATCATGGGTTCTAAAACACATCTGCATGTTCAAACTGGAACCGTGACAGTCCAAATCTATCGAGACGCTTACCTTGTAAAAATATTAGATTTCACAGACTTGCCATATTTTTCCCAGTAGTATATATCGTCTGATAAATAAGCAAATATCTTTGATATTACCAAGGACTGAGAAAAAGTATGGACATGTTAGAATAATAGTTTTTCAAGTAAAAAATTTTACAAATTAAGTTTAACAAGGGTATTGATTCTTCTTTAATTCCTCTAATAATTACGTAAGTGTAACAATAGCACAAAAGTATCCAAAAAACAAAAACACTAAAATATATTGCCCACTAGAAGTGCGTGAAAATTGTCCACTAATCGAAACTGGTGCTCAGATAAAAACGACACTTTTATAAGTCAGTTTCCACACCGCAAAAATTAAACGTTGTTTTTACAATTTTTTCAGCTAATTTTATAGTAATTTTACAGCAATAACATGCAAAATTACTAATTTTGCAGTAATAACATGTAAAATTACTAATTTTACAGCAATAAACTGTAAATTGTTTCGCTGATTGAATGAATCATCAAAAAGGCAAGGAGGGGAATCACTTCCTCGTGAAAATCCTTGCATTTATTTGATTTTCTTACAGTAAACTCATCCTCAAGGGTTCTCATCCTTTCAAGGTTAGAAAATTGCATTAATGTATGAACAATTTAAAGTTACTTTAAAACAAGTTACAAGTACACTGCAAAAAATAAACGTGTGTTTTTACAGTATAATACTGGAAGCTAAGGTTCCAGTTTAAAACTGCAAAATGCATAGTAAAAATAGTTATACTTTAAAAACAACAGTTTAATACTGGTACCAGAGGTTCAAGTTGAAAACTGTAAAATGCACAGTAATGACTCGTAAAATTAGCAATTTTACAGTTTAATGCCATTAAACTAGCTGTATTACATTGTAAAAACAACATTTTATTTTTGCAGTGTAACAGTTTATGAAAGTTTGCTGCATAACAAAGAAAGTATTTACTTTCGTACACAAATGTTTCACTATAAATTAAAATTTATGCAAGCTCTTTTTTTTTTTAATACAAATCTTTCAATTACCCGAACCTACACTGCTAAAAGAGAGCTGTTGTTTTTACACTATAATACTGGCGGCCGAGGTTCCAATTTAAAACTGTAAAATGCACAATAACAAACTGTAAAACTAGCAATTTTACAGTTTCTTACTGTAAAGTTAGAGTTTTTACAGTTTATTGCTATAAAATTTTGCTGCATTATACTGTAAAAACAACAGTATAATACTGGCAGCAGAGGTTCCAGTTTAAAACTGGAAAAAGCACGGTAATAAACTGTAAATTTTGCAATTCATTGCTGTAAAATTAGCAATTTTACAGTTTAGTTCTGTAAAAGTAGAAATTTTGAAGTTTAGTACTGTAAAATTAGCTATTTTTACACTTTATTACTACAAAATTAGCTGTATTATGCAGTAAAAACAACATTCATTTTTTACAGTGTATGGGAAGATGACTTAAGACAGTCGTGTTCTATGCACGAAGTACTTAAACTCTATAAGGCATTTGGTACTTTCCCATAAAAGATTAAGAGCGTTACAATGCTATTGTAGTACATTATGTGCAAACTTTAAGTATTTTCTTTTCTTTTTTTTATATTGTTGGAGATTGAGAGCATTAAGAAACTATTGCAGAAATGCATTTACTAAACGTATCTGAATACAAATCCTACTCCAGAAATGAATGATTCAGTTAAAATGATGAGATACATATCTCATGAATAATGTAAGCTTTTTCATGTAGATATAAAACTTAGTTTTAATTTTATTATAAAAGATTGAGAGCGTTTAAAAATAATTCATTAGAATTAAAAAGTAAATGAATGATTCAAGTTTTTAAATATATTTAAAAAGCATTTTTTATTTTAGTTTAAAAGACTTAGAGCATTAAAAAGCTATTGCCAACTATCATCTACAATTTTTATATCTGCACCTTTTATCAAAGAAAGACCATTAAAGGCGGTAATTATGCGGGAACCACAATGAGCGAAGATTGATTAACGATAAAAGAAAGCGAAAAAAAAGCTTTTAAAAGCACCCAAAATTAGTTACGCGTCTAATACTGCAACCTATTTATCGTTCAAATGAAATAATCGCAGATTAGGAACAACCGACACTTTCGCAAATGATTAAATATATCGTTTGACATGACATCGATAAAACATTGCATAAATCGATGACAAATGGAATGCAAAATCGATGCCAACACCGATAAAAAAAAAACAGCAAAATCATACACAGGGGATATGCTGAAAGCAAAAATGTCTTTAATGTCTAGCAAAGTATTCAATAAACTACAATTGAATTTACGATCGTAGAATCATACATCCATAACATAATGTAACCTGATGCTTGGTATATGGCGTAGTTTCAGCGTTTCTATGGCAACAGCTCATTTCCGCTAATAACCGTTGCTAGGTAACGGCGGTGGAAACCATTCCAGAAATGCCAGGTTGAGACGAAACTAAATAGACGAAAAATGGTTTTAAATTTCTAGTTTTTTTTTTTTTTTCTTTTTTTTTTATAATACCTCTCCTTAAAAAATATCGAAGGAAGTTCGGGCAAAATAATGTTCTATTCTTCGAATGGAATAAAAGTTCGAAACGGATAAAAGATTTTTTTTTATTTGCTGCATAGTTTACAGACTTTTTCTATTATTTTATCGCGTTTTCTGAAAGTTTCGCTCCAGTGAAAAGGATAAAAACAAGCGTAAAAGAACTAAAGAATGTTTACAGAAAAACTCTAGGTGGAATATGTGCTCTTATTACCTGGGGTTTTATACTCTTTTCTCCCAAAAGCTTATAAGAACATTTCAGAAATGTTCTAATTAAAAACTAGTTGTGAGTTTTATTAAATACTCAATAAGAGTGAGACGGAAGGCTGTCTAATGATCTTTAAGGCAGATTTCTCGTTAATGATTTATTCAATATTTAAAAATTCCACTTGCCATTCCAAAAAAGAACTAACAAAAAAATTAAAACTATAATGAAAAGTAGCTAATTTTTACATTGAACGGAGCTATTAATTCATTCTGAATTTTAAAAAAGTTAAGATTAAAAAATAAAAATAAAAGATGCAATAGAACCTTGAACAAGCATTTGAAATTTGAGTTTTTTCATGTGCTTTAACTTTTGATAACTTATTCTTACATATTTTTGGGCAAAATCTGAAAATGTTCTTCATTTTTTATCAACACTTCAGAATGTTTAGCATAATACGAATTCCAAGTTTTGCAAAAAATTGGAGCTTGGTTTTTAAGTTTGCTTAAAACATTTTTTCTGGTAAAATACGCTTCTCTTAAAAAAACTAAATATTCTTCAAAACTTTTGGAATTGTTTTGAAAAACATTGAAAGAAAGATATGAAGAGCAAATAAAATGACCTCTAAGCAAAGTATGAGTTATTCGAAGAAACTTAGATGTGTAGAATAAAATTGAAGATAATTTACCTCGTCATTTTAATATCTTTATAGAATTTCTCTCATCCGGTTGTATTTTAAACATGCCTTTCTTTCTTTCGTCTAAATGGCAACAATTAATTAATTTATTTTTAAACAAAAGAATCGAAACCTGCTATCAGACAAATTATTTGAAGTATTTGCTAATTGCTATTGCTTTCAAGTAGTTTTTTTTTAAGCAAAAGAAAATCTTAAGACGCAACATTAATATATATATTTTTTTTTTTTTTTTTTGGAAGTACAAGAAACAAAGTAATAATTCAAAAGCCCTTTGAAAAGCCACAACTTTCTTGGGCAAAGTGAAATAAATGATGCAGAATTTTTACCTAGTATTAGGAATTTTAGCTACTATCTGCTCATAATGACCTAGCTCTGTTCTACATTACGCGTTACAATGATAAACTATTTGGCGGTTTTATTTTGTCGGCACTATAACTATTGCCTGCAAGAGCCACTTGGATTCATGGAGTTAAATAGGACACCGGGAATTTGTGCATTATAACCGCAGCCTAAATAGTACGCGGTATAGGGCAGCCTTAATAGAGAGCAAAAGTTCTGCGCAGGTTCAACTACACAGTAAAAAATCTGATATGAACCCCACGCTACTTCCTTTTACGTGTAAATTTCTTAGTAGATGCCTTAAGTATTAAAATAGTGCTTGGAGTGAGCAACACAACAATTCAAACCTTTACAATCCTAGTTTGCAACAAAACAATGCAAAAAATGGTTTTACAATGATTAATTTTCTAAATATTGCCGATTTCATCATCCTTCAGTGGATTTTTCGCAAAATATCGCCAATAGCGCTAAATGAGACACAAATTCCAAAAATATTTTGTTTTGTCAAATTTGTCAACAACTTGGCGATATGTCGCCAAGTTGGCGTCAAACTCTTGTCGACCAAAAGCTTGGCGGATATATCGCTGGGAACATTCGAATGCAACTACAAGGTTAGGTGGTGCAAAACTAGACCATCCTCAGAGCCTACATACCAAACTAGAAGCTTCTACGGCATATAATTTTTGAGTTATGCGACATACATACATACGCACATACATACGTACATACAGACGTCACGAGAATACTCGTCGTAATTAACTCGGGGGTGGTCGAAAAGGATTTTTCGGCTGGGTTTATGTTGGTAGGCACATATGCGCGTGCTGACAGGTCGAAAAGACTGCTCAACATTCATTCGGGGGTGAGCAAAATCAAAATTTAGACACAAATTTGAGTGAATTTTTTTTCGCGATCACAATACTTCCTTTACTACGTAAAAGGAAGTAAAAATGAATTTTGTTTTTACAGTATAATCCAGCTAATTCTATAGTAATAATCTAAAAATTGCTAATTTTACAGCAATAAACTGGAAAATTGCTAGATTTACAGTTTATTGCTGTGCATTTTACAGTTTTGAACTGAAACCTCTGCTGCCAGTATTATTCTGTTGTTTTTACAGTATAATACAGCTAAATTTTGCGACACTAAACTGTACAATTCCCAACTTAACAGTAAGAAACTGTAAAATTGCTAGTTATGCAGTTTATTACTGTGCATTTTACAGTTTCAAATTGGAACCTTGGCTGCCAGCACTATACTGTAAAAACAACAGTTCAGTTTTTGCTGTGTAGTATTTTTGATTTTGAAGAATAGATAGTAGCGATCCAATTTTCTGCACATATTTCAACATGTTTTCTGCACAAGTCATTAGTATTCGTTCCCTATTTCACAAAAATAACTCACATTAGATTTGTTGAGATTATATACCTGAGCAGCAGAAGTTAGTACTGTCATTTGCTGCAATGTAATTTAAAGTGTTTGGAACAATTGTTCTCAATTGACCGCTATGAACACTTTTAAATCATAGCAATATATTAGAATAAATTTTAACATGATCCTTTTTTTTAATGTGTGAAACCCTAAAGCCTAAACACTAATATGCATAAAGAAATATTTTAGAACTTTATTCATTATAAACATTTAAACCTGCATTTTACCTTATGTGTGACTATCACATAAGATAACGAACTAGTATAAAACTATTTTTGAAGAAAATGTTAAAAAATTTAGATTTATGTATTTTTTTTATTATTTTAAAGAGTACCTTTTTAAAAAATAAAAACTGAGAAGAGCAGTTCATTTATTATTATTGTTATTTTTCATTTTTATCTTCTTAGCATCTTTACATTATTTTTTTTATTTTTATCATCTATTTATTAGTTTTTTGCCCGAAATATCACGAAAAGCGAAAAAATACATTAAAACAAAAATGAACTGATATATTTAATTCGAATTACGTACTTTTTAATTCAGGTACGGTGAAAATAAAAAAAAATCAGAAATATTATTTTTCTTACTTTCAATTTTGAGTGTTTTAAAAGCATTTTTTTCTAAACTTATGTTAATTCATATATGGGTCATTTCAGCGAAAATGGTACAAATCATGTCCAAGACTTTAGAATTTTTTGAAATCAATTTTAATAACTACCACCCCATTAAGTGTTTATTTTTTATTGGTTCTCCATTTAATTTTGTGCCATCAAGTATCAATTGATTAGGTATAATCCATTTAGAAAGGACACAAAAAAAATATCTTTGTCAGAAGAAGAAGGAGAAAAGGACGTGTCCCAGCTTCAAATTGCTCGAATTTTAAATGTGATTTAAAATTAAACTGAAATGTAACAATAAAATAAATTACTCTGCACTGCGCAAAAGATGCTTCTAACACCATTTCTGCTGTTTATTACGCAAATGAAAAAAAAAATCCCAAAAAACACTTTTATTTATCCATATCCCTAGATTTTCTATGTTTCGAATTGTCCACTCTGTTACAATCCTTTTGGAAATAAAATTAACAATTGCATAGCTAATTTGAACTGTTGGATGTCCACTCTGTTACAGTAGATTTCATGATGTAGCAATTTCAAGAAAATAGATTTTTTCTTGAAATTGCAAACAGACTTATAGTTTTAGGCTGTTTATCCCACTTTATACTTGTTCTGTGATTCTAACTTTTCTTTCTGATTATAAAGATATTTTTAAAGGCTTATTTGTCCACTCTGTTACACAAAGTGATCAAAATATTCAAAATCCTTTCACAAATGAGTCATGTACTAGTTATTTATATTTCATTATACACAAATAAATGGAAACTCAATAAAAAAAAATATTTAGTTGGTGGAAACTAGTTAAATTGAGAATCTTAAGTAAAGAGTTTCAGACATGATTTGTACCATTTTCCCTGGAATGACCCATGTATGAAACTATATGTTTAAAACGAAAGTTCATCCCATGTCCTGACGAAGAAATTTTACAGTTAATTATTGTAAAATTGGCAATTTTTACAACTATAAAATTAGCTGTATAATGCTGTAAAAACAACATTCACTTTTTACAGTGTACTTTCTTCCTTGGACATTACCTGACCATGGCAAAAGAAACAATTCTCTTACCCCCAAAGTTTAAAATACGCTCACCCTTCTTCAAAAAAAATACGCATTTGTCCTTGCGGGATTTTAGGAGGCGGCGATACATAAAAGTGCCCTGATCACCCATAAAGCGAAGGCGTTTGAATTGAATTGCGTGCACAGTGAAACCGCGCTAATGATCACATCCCAGAAAGTACATCGTCACACGCAAAGCCTTTATCCCGAAAACGTGTCATTATTTTATTTTCCTCTTCTTTTTTTCTTTTCCAGATGGCTTTTTGTGCGTGCGGGCGCTCTCTAAGGAGGGAGCGCGAAATGAGTATCAGCCAGTGGCATTAACTCCTTTTTTCATCTTCGGTTTTAGTGAATAAACCACTTTATTGCTCGGCAATATGAATTATACGAAGATAGCGTTTAATTTTGTTCGAAACGGTTGTGGAGGTTTTTTTGTTGTTGTAATGAATTTCGTGTCACGAAACAATGACAAGGGGTGGTTTTTGTAATGGATCAGCAAAGAAAATAATTAATGGTACTTTATTATTGTAAGGTGTTTTATTATTTATTGATTTTAATTTGTACTTGCATTTAACAAATATCTTCCCTTTTCAATACGTGTGCGTTCAATAAGGCCCAAAGGATACATAACAAGAATTGAAGCTCACGCCACAAAATATCCCACTACACAGCAAAAAATGAATTGTTGCTTTTACAGTATAATACTGGCAGTCGACGTTTCAATCTAAAACTGTAAAATGCAGTTACAGTAATAAACTGTAAAACTAGCAATTTTATAGTTTCTTACTGTACAGTTAACAATTTTCCAGTTTATTGACTTAAAATTCAGTTAGATTGTACTGTAAAAACAGTATAATACTGTCAACAGAGGTTTCAGTTAAAAGTGTGAAATGCATGGTAACTGTAAAATTAGCAATCTTACGGTTTATTACTGTAAAATTAGCAATTTAACAGTTTAGTACTTTAAAATTACTGTTACATAATATTTTACAGATTATTACTATAAAATTAGCTGCATTATACTATAAAAACAACATTTATTTTTTTCAGTGTATAATTTTTATACAGGATCCGGCATGATGAATAGTAGGACATAAAAGAGAGAACTTCGAACCAAATTGAAAATTTCATTGCAACAAATATGAAAACAAAGAAAAACGTATGCCATTTCCGACACCACACTTGTCATTACTCGGTTTTGAATATGACACCATACGGATGGTCGCCATCACGATCAGCGCTTTTCTCCAGGCGACGAATAAAAACTTCCACCACCCGATCCAGCACGCTCAATGAGATCTTCTCCACATCTGTACGCATCCTTGAATACATGTCCTCGTACCGTGGCTGAACTCAAAAAAAAGGATGCTTACAGCAGTAAAAGAGATCACATTGAACGTGTTGGATTAAGTCGACCTTTTACGGGGGGGGGGGAACCTGGAGAAAGGCACTGATCGTGATGGTAACCCTAAGCATAGTGTCATATTCAAAACCAAGTAATGGCAAGTGCGGTATGGTAATGGCATACGTTTTTCTTTGTTTTCAATGTTTGCTTCAAAGAAAAGTTCAATTTGTTTCAAAGTTCCGCCCCTTTTATATCCTACTATGCATTAGGCAAGACCCTGTATATCAAAATTTGTTTCGAACAATAATTGGAGAATTGTTAAATGTCGCAATGAGCTGATAAACTATGCACAATAGTGCCAACTTTCTTTTTGTATAATAGAGAGTAGAAAACTCATTACGTAACCTTGCCAGGCGAGTGCCTACTGAAGTTTTAGATGTATTTATTTATTTTTTTATTTAATATATCAAATAAGCCCCAAAAAATAAGTGGCACATATATACACTGAATGACTGTACTTTTGCTCTGACAAAACAGAGTGAATAAAAGTACACCAGTTATCATACTGCATTTTTCACTAGAATTTATATTTGTTGCTGATCCACCACTAATTTAGAGATGGCGCTGTTAACTAGCGAGACCATCAACTACAATGACTTTAACTTTCACTTCGTCTTCTAGCTTGATGTTATGTTGTTGTTTTCTATTGTCCTCTTAAGTCCTTTATCTACTTATATTAAAAACTGAGTTTCTTTCTTTCGAACTATCTTTCTTTCTATCTTTCTTTCTAACTATCCTATCTATGTCACGCTTCTTTCTCCTGAACGCCAATGAACTGAAAGTCGAACCAGGTACCGATAGATAGGTAATTTTTCAGACTTCATTAGTTTCAATTTATATAATTATACGATTTTAATTTGCGAATATATCAATTAATAAGTAGTCAAATTTAAAGCGATTAAGCCTAATAAATGATTAAATATGAAATCCATTGTTGCAAAACGTGGTTGCTATGAAACAGTAATAACAATGATAATGAGAATTTTGAATGCAGGCTTAACTAAATCAAACACGAAACTCATAGGCGCGCCACTTACGTAGTATTTTTATCGCTAGCTACTTATAATACTTTGAAACATTCATTTGTTGAAAAGCCATTTACTTATATTAAAAACTGAGTATCTATGTCTGCTTTTTTCCTTTGAGCGAGCTGAACTTACTGAAACTTTCCTCACCATCTTGAATTCGCGAAGCATCTCAATAATTCGAATGATTTTTTTATATAGAAAAAAAGTAAAGGCGTGAAACGCCTGTTAGCGAGCCGCCTTGGCGGGGAGTATTTTCTTGAAATTTTCCTCACTACTTTCAAGGCACGAAGTGCCCGTGCAACGCCGGGCCACATGCGTGGTTTTTCTTGAAATCGAAGGAACATTAAATTATATCAAATAATATAACATCAGAATGAGGTAAAAGTTAGAGAGGGGGACGTTATGCATCAACAATCTAATCTAGCTGCCCTGGCAGCTAGTGTGTGAATAAAACTTGAAAAATATGTATGGACCTCACTAAAAACCTTTAACTCTACTCGTGTTCCTACATTATGAATCATGCTAGATGACCGACAACAATGCTGTTGGAAGCAATTGCAACTTGCAATTCAATTTATTTTAATTACTCATTTATCCTACTAAATTGTGAGAGGTGCGAATTAAAAATTAAATTTCTCCTTACTATTAATTTGTTTTTGTTTTTGTTTTGTCCTGTTTTTTCATTCATCTTATTGACATTGATATTTTAAAAATCATCATTTATGAATAATACCAATAACGCTGTATTTTTTTTTTTTTTTTTGAAGAAAGGGGAAATGTTTCTATAACTGTTTCCTCTGAGACGTTATTATAACTGTAAGAAAACCATTTTTACTGAAATTTGAAATGAATGAAATTGCAAAATGTTTATTACGTTAAGTTTAAGAGTGTAACTCAATTTTGTTACGTGTAATTTTGTTAGGTAAAAAATCCTGAGCACCAAGCTTTTTGCATTAAGCATTCAACTGAAATTATTATTTTAGAAAACGTTATTAGTCAATAATGGCAATAACATGTATAAATAAAAAAATACAACAATTATTTTCTCTAAGAAGTTAGTTTTCTTGTAAGAAAAGTACATTTACAAACTGTCATGAGGGAAGTGGAAATCAAATGAAATCACAGCATTTTTAAGCTGTTGAATTTGAACATATGAACATTGTTCCTTCAAAATTGGTTAAAAATGGCAATAACATGTATATAAAAAATTTTTCAGCAAGTGCTTTTTTTTTTTTTAATAAGTTAGCACCTTTTGTGAGGAAGGTACATTTCAAACGTTACCAGAAAACAGATTGAATGAAACTGCTACATTTTTGCTCTTAAACTTAAGAGTGCAACATAGTTGTGTTATGTGTGTATTAAAAGCTATGTTTCTTCTGAATACTAAATTTTACCTTTTAATCATTGTATTTGCATTGTTTTTTAACTGAGTAATAACGACAATAACATGCATAAAAAAGAGGTATTGCAGCAGCTGTTTTCTCTAAGAACTTAACACTTTTCTCAGAAAAGCTTATTTACAGAAAGTTGAAATGAGTAAAACCATTTCATTTTTAAGCAGTTTAAATCGAGAGTGCAAATTAAATGTGTTGTTTGTACATTTAAAAGAAAAAAGAAAGAAGGAAATCATGAACATCAAGCTTTTCCTTTAGTCATCCTATCGACGTTGTTAATTAAAAAATCATTATTGGTTAATAAGGGCCATTACATGTATCATAAAGAAAAAAGAAAGATGTTGTAACAGCTGTTTTCTCTGCGAAGTTAGTGTTTCTGTAAGAAAAGCATTTTTACAGAAAGTTGAAATGAGTAAAGCCGCAGCGTTTTTAGGCAGTTTATTTGGAGAGTACTACTTAAATGTGTTGTGTGTACATTTTAGATGGAAAAAAAACGAACATTAAGCTGTTTACTTTAGTCATCCTGTTGACATTGTAATTTAAAAAAAACATCATTGGTTAATAAGGGCAATTACATGTATCACAAGAAAAAATAAAGGTGTTAAAACAGTTGTTTTCTCTGAGAAGTTAGTATTTCTATAAGTAAAGCATATTTACAGAAAGTTGAAATGAGTAAAACCGTTGCGTTTTTAGGTAGTGTATTTCGATAGTACTACTTAAATGTGTTGTGTGCACATTTAAGAAGTAAAAAAACCGAACATCAAGCATTTTTCACTTTAGTCTTCCTGTTGATATTGTTATTTAAAAAAATATATTATTGGTTAGTTATAAATATAAGATGCATAAAAGAAAAGAGATATTGCAGTAAGTGCTTTCTCCGAGATGTTTGTACTTTTGTAAGAAAAGCATATTTACAGAAAGTTGAAATGGGTGAAACCGCTATACTTTTAGTCAGCTTGATTTGGGATTCGAGAGTGCAACTGAAACGTAGTTGTTATTGCAATATTTGTCATAGAGATGAAACGCAAAACATGATTAAATGCATGAAATGCCATCGGTGAGTGTATCAACACTGCCTAAATGAGACCGAAGCAAAAGAAATTCTATTGCAAATCCTGGAAAAAAGATGTATAGTTCAAATATAAATTATTCTATGATTTCCTGGTACGGTCCAATTTAGGAAGCGCATGGTTCAATATAGGCACATATATTCCTAAATTGAACTTTTGCAACTTTTTGTAAGATAATTTTTAAAAAAATAATTTCCATATTTTTAGAAAATATAAGCTCCTAGGGCGGTTCCAGATTAAATTTAGCTCTCGATGCCCTATTTTGTATTTTTGTTTTGCTTCACATTGAGCGACACAGGCCTCCTGTTCTTAGGGGGTCCAATATAGGCGGTCTTCCCCTACATTTAAGAAGAAAAAAATAAAAGAAAACCCTGAACATTAAGCTTCTATTTTAGTCATCCTATTGACATTGCTATTAAAAAAATCATTATGGTTAGTTATGGGTATAAGATGAATAAAAGGAAAAAGATATTGCAGTAAGTGCTTTCTCCGAGAAGTTCATAATTCTGTAAGAAAAGCATATTTACAGAAAGTTGAAATGAGTGAAACTGCTACATTTTTACAATTCGAAAGTTCAACTGAAATGTGTTGTGTGTGCATTTAAGAAGAAAAAATATAAAAGAAAATTCTGAACATTAAGCTTTTTTCATCCATCCTATTGGCATTGGTATTTAAAAAATCATTATTGCTTAGTAATGGATATAATATATGTAAAAAGCAAGAGGTAATGTAGTAACAACTGCTTTCTCTGAGAAGTTAGTACTTCTGTAAGAAAAGCATATTTGGAGAATGTTGAAATGTTAAAAAAAGGCTACATTTTTAGGCAGTTAATTTGTGTGTGAAATTTAAATGCGATGTGAGTACATTTTAGTATAAAAAGAAAGAAAAACAAATTCTGAACATCAAGAGCTTATTGACATTGTTATTTAATAAATCTTTATTGGTTATTAATGGCAATTTCGTACATCCAAAGAAAAAAGAAAAGTATTAAAATTGTATTAACAAAACTTTATTGTTGCCGAAGTTAAGAAAAACCGCGCACGGCTGCATTTTTAATCTGTTAAATCTGAGCGTGCATAATAACTTAGTTATTTGTGCATTAAGAAAATGTTTTCTCCAGTAGGTCATTTTTTTTATTATTTTAGGCATCCTACCCAAGTAGCACACTTCGTTTTTTAAAGGTTGTAAAATGGTTATTAACGTTGTGACAACCGTTTAAAAACGTTTATAAAACGTTTACAGGTTATTTTTGCTACCTGGGTTTTTAAGAGAATAATATACAACAATAACATACATAAAAAAAAAATAAAGAATCGGGAATAACTTTTCTCTGCGAAGTTAATTTTTCTGCAAGACAAGCTCATTCGCAGATAGATATTGAGTAAAATTGAATGTAGGAACTGTTTTCTTTCAGGGGTTTGTACGTTTGTTTAAAAAAACGTATTTACCTCAAAATACCGAGAGGAAATGAATGAAATGGCTATATTTTAAGGCTGAGAAATGTTAAAGGTTAAATATGCTATCGGTGTATCTATCCACTGAATATAAAGCACAAGAAGCGAACCATTGAAAAATGAAATGACACAAAATGAGGGAGAAGGGAGTACATAATTTTTTGTATGGCAGTAGTTTTTAAACATATACTACTACGTCTATACACATTTAACACTATGATTTCTAAGAAAATTATTAGTGATAGAAAACGAAAGAATATATTGGTTAGTGAATGCAAAGATCCTTAGAATAATAAGCATAAGTATATATACATACATCCAACCGTTTGTTTTCATCACAAAGCTCAGCACGAAAAAAATCAAATGAACTGAAATCGAGAAAATCGACCACTAATCCGAAGTAGCAAAAATATTTCTCTTCACATAAAGTAGGCTGAACTATTTACAAAAGAATAGCTACATTTAAAAACAATATACTAAACTCATTACTTATATATACCTATCGAATTTTTGCTACATCTTCATTCTTATAATGTACATATTTTTGACTAGAAATATTTACAATTCAATCATGGTTATGCACTAAGAGCGAATTCATAATGCTCACTCATCCTTACACATATAAGCTGTTTTTACTCAAAATATATCTTTATACAGACAAACATGTATGCAGATATACATGTAAGCGAAGTTTTCCCTTTTATTTTACCTAATATCATCGACGTCTTTTTATTATATAAGTACAATGTTTTAACATTTATTTTCGTGCAAAATTCAATTTCCCTACGTTTTAAAAAATGAACAATGGTATTCAACAATATTATGTAACTGCGTTACATAATGATGCTTACTTGTAGAGTGATCAATGTACTTCTTCCATAAATTGATCTCATCGTAATTGAAATAAGTAGTACGTGATTCGTTTCACTATTTCATTGTACACAGCTAAGTTACTTTTTGTTTTTGGATAATCTGTTCTGAATTTCTGTCAATGTAAAAAAAAAAAATGCACTTGAAGTAGTAAGTGCACAAAATATTAAATTTTCTAATTTCGAAATAAAAACAAAATTATTCTTTTGAAAGTTTTCTTTTCATGTAACTGTAATATGAAGGAAAAAGTTTATAATCTTGCCCGAAAAAATATTTTCAGCAAAATTTGCATTACCATCACTACTTATAGTAAGAGGAAATGTTTAAATGCACTCACCTAAAGCTCTTTAATGATTCGAAAGTAGATAGACCAAGCTTCAAGAAATAAAAACCATCTTCTTTTATAATTAGAAATTCCATATTTTGTTCGAAAAAATGGAGAAAAGCAAAGATCTTCACCAACTTGAACAAAATGCGAACAACCTGTTGCTTCGACTCCTCCCTAGAGCAACAGTTGGCAGCCGCTGGAAGTTTAAACGGCAGCACTACCGCCATCTATATTCCGTTTCTCTAATGACACTTATTTGGATATGAAATTCTAGGAGTTTCCAAAGAATAAAAAAATGTTTTGTTCAGTTGAAGACGGAGAAAAAAGAGTATTACTGCATTTTGGCAATTAGGAAAACATAAGTTTTATTAAAAGGTAGAATATTCTGCGTGGTTATTAGAATATACACAAAACTATTTTAGTACAAAAATTGCATAATGATCACACAGATATGGTGTGTGCATATATTAATTTCATGTCAGCACAATCATATTATCTCTCTCACCCAAACAGCGGAAAAAAGCGTATTTCTAACGCAATTATTTTCTCACGATCTGTATCTGTGTGCATATAACTGTGAATGTAAGAATGATAGATCCTGTAACTTTGAGAAAACGCAATTACACAAATAAGTAAGTTTTTAAATAAATAAATGTTTTGCTTTAAAACTTCAAAGAAGAAGAACGCGAAACAAAATTGAACAATGCATGAACTATTAAACATACTTAAAATGCAGATGAAAAGAATAACGGTATCTAAAAAAGCCAATGAAAAAATTTTTAAACGTTAAATTGTGACTTTAAAATCACTGTTATATTAGAGCGCACATTAATAGTCCCTACATTAATGTGCGCTCTAGGGTTCCCTATACCTACATGTGATTCAGCCGGTTACATAGGGCTCACAGACATAACAGATTTAACATGCGCCAGTCACCATTTGCTTCGACCGGCAGCATCAATCATTTCAGTTATATGTTCTACAATTACGAATTTCTTAACCCTCAAACTCCGACAGAGCTTGGAATGGTCCCAAGTTACGATTTCAAAAACGAAAAAGTGTAACCATATTTTTTCCTTGCTGTATCGATCACTGCACTGTGATCTCACTTTTTTCTTAACAAGAGAGAAGATTATCTTTCGGAAACCATCTACCTCTGCTGATCTGAAAACATGTTGTGAGCTATGTCCAGAGCTAGTTGAGAGTAAAAAGCATTTAAAGGGTCTGAAACTCGTTAAAATCTGCATCTTCATTTGAGATAAGATGTTTCTCAAAAATGTTGAGACACTTCCTGTGTCTTATCAAATAATGAATAAAGGAATTAATGTTATGGGTAGTGAAATTCCAGGAACTCTCTGGAGCACTTTTGGAAAATGTGGATTTTATTCTCTAGTGATAGATGAGAGAACAGATAAACAGATGCAGGGAGACAGTTATTTATCTTTGTCTGAATAATAAACGCAGCATTTGAAATTCGTGAGGAATTCTTGGAAGTAAAGTCGTTGAAAACCACGAAAGGTATTGACTTATTCAAGAAACTAGATAGTGCCACATCAGAATTGTAATGCTTTGAAAACTATTCTGTGACATTGAAGCAGATGAAGCTAAAGTAATGGTTGATCTTAATACTAGGTTACAAGGTGTGCAGTGAAAAAGCACGCATCATTAATTTTCTATCATGAAGCTCCCCGAGATAAAGAAAAAAAATTAAAGGCTTAATGTGACAGTAAAAACTATTTCAATACTGTAAATTTAATATCGATACACTGCAAAAAAGGAACTGTTGTTTTTACAGTATAATACTAGCAGCTGAGGTTCCAATTTAAAACTGTAAAATGCACAGTAATGAACTGTAAAAGTAGAAATTTTACAGTTTATTACTATCAAATTAGCTGTATTATACTGTAAAAACAACGTTCATTTTTTACAGTGTAGGCAATAAAGTCCTAATATACCAAACATCCGTTGCGTTCTTGACATTTTAGATGTTGAGTATTTTGACATTTCATAGTACTGTGAAGAGTATTCACTGAGTGCTGGATATTGTTTGCAATTTTGTTTCCTTGAGAAATAAAATCGCTACTTAGCTCAAAAAAGAAAAAAAACTACAAAAATAAAGATATCTTGAAAGCTAGCAAGAACCCATTTTTTAAATTATCCTGTTTTCCCACGAATTTTACATCCCTTCTAAATGTTTTTAAGCTTGAAACAACACGCAAAAAACAAATTGTGTCCTATCTTTATGGTCATACTGAAGGCTTCAGGAACAGTTGAATCGGTGAGAGCAAAAACTACATGTCACAAAAACTCGAAAAATCTTTTTTTTTTTATAGAAACGAGCCGTCGGGGGCAAGATGCGTGTTGAAGTCAAAAATCGCGTAAGTCAAGTAACTAATTCGAAAGATACGAGACCTATTATTTGAACGTTGACCGTGGAAAACAATGCTAGAATTAAGATGTTTTTTCTCTCTCCTGAACAATTTTACAGTTGATACACATTTTACGTTAAGTTCTGGACTTAAGTTGTTTTTGCACTCACCGATTCAATTGAATCGATTCAAATGTCGCTGACGCTAAATATCACAATAATGATTGAATTCGGTGATCTGTTAATATCCTCTTTATTTCATGCCTTTCCATACATAACTTTGCGTTGGTCAGTTTTGTATGAGTTTCTAAACTTTTTTCAGGAACTGAAAATGGAGCAAATCATTTCCCCTTAAACCCTGAAAAGAAAATAAAGTATGATATCTTGATTTCACTACACTTTCACTAGAACTTTATTATATTTAATAATTTTTGAACAGCGAATAGTTAATTCAGGAAATGCTGTAAATTTATCAACACTCATTAGGCTCCCTGCCAAGCACCATTCAATGTGAATATTGGTGGAATATAAAAATTATGATGCCAAACAGATCAATGAATTACAGCACCCATATTCGACCTTGTTTCTTTCATTCTTCTTCTTTTTTTTAAAAAAAAAAAGATAAATTTAAAAGTATTTTTCAGAAATAGCTACAAACTACTGCTTTTTGTATCGCGCTACTCACTACTCTACTTTTTTCGAAAAGTAGTGCTCTACACTACAAACTACTAAAAAATGTAACTTCTACACTAGTTTCGCTACTTGTAGTGCGCTACTTCCGACCACTGGTTTAAATAAGGTTGTGATGATGATGTCTTGTCCAAATAAGGTTGTGTTTTTTTTTTTTTTTTGAAATAAATTACGGGTGTTTTAAATGCGTAATTGCAACCAAGGGCATAAAAATGCTTTTCAAGTTTCTCTAAATAAGTACTTCGAACTTTAGAAAAAAAAACAAGATTTTACCAACCTCTTTTTTTAACCGAGCTGGGTTCGGTTGCCAGGTACTTTCAATTAAAGGCCAATTGAATATAGTGTACCGAAAATGAAAATGACAATTTAAAAATATGTTTGTTTTTTTCAAATAAATACTGTAAAGAAGCGAAATCAGTAGGATGTAGCTTTTTTGGAGCAAGAATTAAAAACAGATTTTGATAAACTTTTTCCCTATCGGTGACATTTTACATAGAATAGAACTCCATATTTTGCTTGAACTTTTTCTTCTTTACACAAACCAATTTAGAACTTTTTCTTCTCCAAGTGAAAAACACCTAAAAGCTCAAATGCTTTTTTCTTCGACTACTAACATTTTCAAGTATATCCGAAAAAAATTCCATCAACTTTAAATTTATTTTAAATAAAAGAACTAACGAAAACATAAAACTCATATTGGCACCTACACTATATCCAATGTTGAATCTAATTATTGAAATAAAATCCTTAATTCAACTTCTCCGAATTTCAAATTTAATAAATGAACATACTCACACTCAGGGTCAAAGACAAATTTTTTGCAATAATGAATTTTTAAGAAAACACTTAACAATTATTCTTGCCTTGGAGCAAAACATTTTCTTTTGCCAAGAAGTTTTACTTTCACGAATTTAAATTTGACCGTCTATTGTCAGGTTCATTTTACACATAATTTAAATTATTGTTCTTTATGTCTGTGGCTTGGTTCTAAAAGGACCAATGTCAATTTTTTCGCATTCTGTGTTATTTATATCAAAAGTTTCCAATTTAGTAAAACTCTAATTCTACAAAGGCCAATGTCTAATATCAAACTAAAATTAGTTGTATTTCCCTTATAATGTCAGCCAATGTCATATACACACGTCCTAATATTTACATAAAATAGTAACAGGTTAAAAAATTTCATATAATAAAATAATGTTTCTTTACACTAACAATAAACATATACCAAAAAAATAATGAGAATCTTAATATAAAAAGTCATAGCATTCTAAAAACTCTCAAATATCTTTCATCGACTTTTTCTAACATTTTTGAAACTAACTTAGGTCCTTTTAGAACCAAGCCACAGATATCATCTTCACCTTATATGTCATCAAAATCAAGCAAACACACCACCAAACTCTTGATTAAAAAAAAAGCTTTACCGAGATTTTTAAAACATAATCTTGATAGTTTTAGTTCAAAATTAAATTCATCAACAATTTTCATCGCAGCAAAAAAATATTTTTTTTTTTTTAATAATCATCGAGTAAAAAGTTAGAAGCTAAAAAAAAGCAGACATCTAAGTTATTTTGAAACACCAGCTTTAAAATATTCATATTCTTCAAAAACGTTTTTGCATTTTCTTTCACTTTTCTAAATCCGATATTTCAATTACAGAATTGATCAAACACAAGATGGCTAAAATGCTTCTTCTTTTTCACTTTTCTTCCTTCAGCTTGCCCCTTAACTTGTTTCTAAGGTAAGCAAAAGAAATTTTTGAACGATAAAGAACAGCTCCAATGTTTACTTTTGAGGTTAAGTTAAAAGTAGTGTAGCTTCTTGTGTGTTCAAAGAATTGTGTGTCTGTGTAAAGTGCTGCAATTGGTGTGTCTACAAAGTCGAGAGCCCCGAAATATCCGATAGAGACTTTTCGGACTGACTTTTGCCATTTCTTTCCCCGTTTTAGATGAAATACTTCAAAGGAGAGTAACGGCGAAGAAACTCAAAATTTATCTCTGAAAGAGTTTGTGGATTTATTTATTACTTTTTTTAGCTTCATTACTCAGAGGGAAAATAGGTTGTAAGTGTTCATAGTTATGATTTAATTAACTGGTTTGAGATAATTTTATCATAATCGATTGCTTGTACATTATGTGTGTGTGGTGTTTGTTTGTTTGGTTTTTTTTTTTTTTTTTTTTTTGACAAATTGTTGTATGTTTCCTTATTAGACCTCAAACGTTGTGTAGAATCTCTTTCTGATTGGCAATCTGACAACGTATTGCGTCCCAGTCCTCCCTCATCCCGGATCTGCTCAACGGCTCCTGCAAGAGGAGCCATGCAGCGCATTGAAGCAATCTGCAGAAGTACCGCAAACCATGCAGGGCATGCTGGCAAGGAGCACGCACACACACACCTAACGTTATACACACGCTAACAGACACACACTAACACACCTATCGGAGTTCTTCATTGCGAAAAACATAGTTTAAATTCGAGAATTTTATTTATTTATTTATTTATTTATTTATTTTTTGTAAGTTTAATAAACTTGTTTTCTATTGCTGACTTTTTTAAACACAGATGAATTTTTTGAAAGATATGTAAAATAATTAGTCTAAAAATGTATAGGTAGTAAACCCTCATTAATCCGAACCCTGTTAAATCGGACTTTTATAGTATAATACAGATAATTTTACAGTAATTTCACTGTAATAAACTAAAATTGCTAATTTTACAGTAGTGGACTGTAAAATTGCTGATTTACAACTGTAAAGCTGCTAGTTTCAGTTTATTACTGTGCATCTATCTAATATCTTTAAACGAGCAATTCTTGTATATATATATATATATTTATTTATTTTTCGGATCTCGAAAACGGCTCTAACGATTTCGATAAAAGTTTGTATTTAGATAGAGTTTTAGTTTCTGAGTTCATCTACGTCGGCGTTTTTTCTGTAAAAACGCGAGTTTTCACAAAAAACCCGTTTTTTTTGTGCCTTCATTGAAAGTTTGAGAAGCTTTTATTTCGCCATTTTCTTTATGATTACTTGCATTGTTACTGTTTCTTAGCAACCACGTGTAATTATAACAATGGATTTCATATTTAATCACATCAGCGCGAGTTTAAATTTTATGGTATTTGGCAACGTTAAATTGTTATTGTTGTTGAAACGTTAAAGCAGGGCTTCACTAGATAACTGTCTTATACAGGCTGTTTCATTTATTCAAAAGCCAAGGAATAAAAGCAGTGATGATTGTCCACCGACATCTGTTGAATTTTATGGTAACTTACATTATATAAAAATCAGATTACTTTTTACTTTTCAAGTACGATTTCAAAATTGAGTATAAAAGTGTGATAGTTCGCTTTAAAATACTTTTTTTCCTCCTCAAGAGTGTTTAGTAAGATATTTCAGGTAAAAAATCAATAAATATGAAATTCAATTTTCTTAAAATATTAAGTTTCGAAACAAAATTACATCTATCTAATATATTTAGACGAGCAATTTCGGTATATATATATTAATATTTCGGATCTCGAAAACGGCTCTAACGATTTTGATAAAATTTTGTCTTTAGATAAAGTTTTGGTTTTTGAGTTCATCTACATCTGCGTTTTTTATGTAAAAACGCGGTTTTTTGTGCCTTCATTAAAAGTTTGACGAGCTTTCTTTCGCTATTTTCTTTATGATTACTCTTATTGTTACTGTTCACAGCAACCACGTTTTATTATAACAATGGATTTCATATTTAATCACATCAGCGTAAATTTAAATTTTTATGGTATTTTTCAAATGAGTTTTGGCAACACGTTAGAATTATTATTGTTTTTGAAATTTAAAGAAGATCAATCAAAATAAAGTTAGAATTGGGTGTGGGCCGCGGTAGTCCGATCGGTTAGTCGTCGGACTCGTAACCGGAGGGTCCCGGGCCGATCATATAGAGGAAGCCCAGCCGATAAAAGATCCACCGTCTTCATTAATGATGGCTGAGGGACGTTAAAAATGTTCGTAGTCATAAAATCATCTTTAATAATTATCTTTTTTCTTTACCGAGCGGGCTCGGTCCCCTGCTACTTTTGCAATTTAAACTGGAACCTCTGCTACCAATATTGCACTGCTGTGTTTACAGTATAAGACAGCTAATTTTATGGTAATATTGCTAGTTTTACAGTAATAAACTGTAAAATTACTAGTTTTACAGTGATAAACTTCAAAATATCTTGTTTTACAGTTTATTACTGTGCTTTTAGAGTTTTAAACTGGAACCTCTGCTGACAGTATTATACTATAAAAACAAATGCTTTTTTTGCAGTGTTGTACTATATGAACAAGAAGGCAAGTTAGTTCAATAATGTAATTTTAGAGGCCCATGTTATGCTATGTTTGTACGTACTATACTGGCTGACCACGATGGCGACCATGTGCATTGTCTCATATTCAAAACTAAGTAATGGCATGCAAGATATGGTAAATGGCACATGTTTTTTCTTTGTTTTCACTGTTTGTTTTATTTATTTATTTATTTATTTTGAAGTTATGTCCCTTTTCCATCCCCGTACCCTGTACTTCATGAAGTTTGAAATCTGTACGCTACATAAAGGGAACTGTCGGGATCTGCGTAGCCTTCACATTGCTGATACGTTAGGTTTGCCCCAATTACAGTTGTGATAATCTTTACTTTTCCGTGTTTTCCCAGCTATCAAAGAAAAATTTCGTACGCTTCCATCCTGCGAAGATTATTTTAAAATGAAGTGTGGAGATTGGGATTTTTTAATGTTAGGGTTGTGATTTTTGTTGTGTTATTATGATAATAGTGCTGATTCACCCATTTTTGCATGAATAACATGTTTTTTGACATTTTTTAAGTTGCTAACTAAGAAAATGAAACAAAAATCGTGCAAATAAACAGTAAAATACCATATTTGACTTCAAAATTTATTTAATACTGATTCAGTCCTTTAATACAGAAGGAACCTGGGAGTCCATTAAAAAAGCACCGTTTCGCTATAGTAAATTCGAAGATTATTTTCTTGACGGGATATCAGCGTTTTTGATAGCTAAGCCTTTTCTATATTCTTTCAAACATCCAGTTACGCAAGAAATATGATGGTCGTTACAATGAAAGTAGAGAGCTCTGTTTTCACCTTGGTGCAGACAATCTGTAAGTTGCAAGAGGCATCTTACCAAACAACCTGAAAGCAATTACAAATGCATGATTAATTATGCTAAACGCAACACAGTAAGGTTCTGAACATTCAGCCTAATGTGTACTAAATTAACGGAAATACCATTTTGTACGGATTGTGGGCGCAGTTTTTTACAGTCGTGTGTTTATTTTATGTTACTTTTTATACTTTTCTTTTCATCCTGTCATAGTGTGACCAAGGTGTTCTGGATATTGCCGAATCACCGTGTGCCGAGTTTTAGGAACTCTACTCCAACATAAAATTTGAGTGCAGTCATTCAAATAAATTTGATTTACAGTTTCTATTTTAACCTTAAAAAATTTTTACTTCAAAAAACGTTATCCCCGTGTCAATTGAAGAAATCCATCACTAACGATTCAACCTCAAGAACTATTTTAACTGTTCTATTCCCGTTCTTTAACATATATGTAGTATTAGAAATGCGCAAATATATTTGTTGATGCATTTTCGCACAAAATATTATCTCGTTTTTTGCTCTTAATTATAATTTTAAATAAAACAGCTTTTTTAAGCCGAGCTTATAACGCTGTATAGTAAATGTCATTCGCCATAAGCGACTAAAAACTGTTTTGTGGCGTCTATAATAAGATGCGATGTTGGTCGCGAGTTTGGTGTCCAACATCGTCCACTAGTTTAATTTATACTCATCTATTTCAACAAATAATGCAGTCTGCAACTTTAACTTTATTTATGATGAAATTTTAAAATGAAGTCTTGTTTTAGGATAAAAAATATCATGGTTAATACTTTAATAATTTAATTCCAGAAAATGAAATAACTTTGTTTGGAAAACAGTCAAAGATGACCAAATTAATGAGCAATTAGCAAATTAAATTAAATGTTCATTCAACTTCAAATATGCACACTGCAAAAAAATTAGCTGTTGTTTCTACAGTATAGTACCGGCAGCAGAGGTTCCAATTTAAAACTGGAAAATGAACAGTAATAAACTGTAAAACTAGCAATCTTACAGTTTATTGCCGTAAAATTTAGCTGTATTCCACTGTAAAAACAACAGTGTAATACTGGCTGCAGAGGTTCTAGTTTAAAACTGTAAAATGCACGGTAATAAAGTGTAAAACTAGCAATTTTAGTTTCTTGCTGTAAAGTTAACATTTTTACAGCTTAGTACTGTAAAATTAGCATTTTACAGCTTATTACTGTAAAAGTAGCAATATAATCAACAGTATATGAGTTAAGGTGCGTGTAAGAACATAATGCAATGTTACTAATTGCAGAATGAAGTGGAGTGAGACCATAGTTTTGAAACGTGGTTTACAGTGGCCATCAACAACACTAAAGTGGCCACTAACTTTTTTGGGCTCACTGGCCCATTAACAATATCTTTTATTCTCAAGCTTTACCGTATAGTAATTGTGCTTAAGACTAATGATTGTATCTTTAAAGTCCTATAATGCCGCTGTTCCTAATTACAAATTTAAATAATTATAAATCCGTTATTTTCTAGAACACAACGGTTAAAGATCTATTTTTGTCTGGGGACCAGCAGCATTCTTTATACCCAAGCATGGCATTAGAGTAAGACATTCTATTATGTTTCAGATAATCGATAGCACGCTGAAAAGCAAATAATGTTTTCGAAAAACTAATACTAATTTTTCTTTTAAATGAAATAACAGAAGACTGCCGTATTAATGCTCAATATTTTCCTTGATAATACGGAAAATGCAAACTTATAGTATCATTTATATTGATAGCAGTTATATTATTTACAATACGAATTCAATTACAAATGCTTTTTTCGTCTGATACCTCGTGGGTATTTAAATTTTCTACTACTCCTAACGATTTAAAATATCATTTCTTCCCGAAGCCCAGTGGCAGATCGCAGGGGTTTCTCGAAAATGAGATTTTTAAAATGCATAGATCCGCTGCTGCAATGTCATTTTATTTAATTCTTCTTTTTCTTATTCTGCATAGAAATTTAATTCTCAATTTAAAGTTCTGGGATTTATTAGCACAAGATGGCAGCACCAAACGTGTGAGGAGAAACGCTTTATCTTGCTCAAACAAACGGAGTCAAATTTAGACGGAGTAGATAGAGCACAGAATTATTAGGGCAGCAAAATTTGGGGAGCACTGATTGTACGTAAAGTTTTTAAAGATAACGTACTTTGTCTGTTGCAAGATGTCACGATGAAATCCACAAGTTACTATTTTTTGAAACTAAATAAATGTTAAAGAACAGAGTGTCCATTGTAAATTTTAAAGTTTTTAGAGTCGTTAAGAAAAAAAACCTCATGGTTCAGACTTCTGTTTCACTCCATACCATTCATTGAATAAAAAACATCCCCATTTCTAGCTTGACCTGAAGCTTATATTTATTTTATTATTTTATTTTGTTTTATTTTTATTTTTATTCGTTCTTTTTTTTATTATTATTTTTTTTTTTAAGAATGTCTTTTTAAAACTAATTTTCAGTAAATATTTTTTTTCAGCAAGACAAGGGAAATTTTGTTCATTAAATACTTAAATAATGAATTTTACTTAGGCTTTATACTTCTCGTTATGAAAATTGTATTCAGCTTTCAGTAAAGTTTAGAAATTTCTCTCTCTCTCTCTCCCTCTTTCTCTCTTTTGTCAATTTTCAGTTATTTATTTGCTACTACTTGTAAATTTTCACATTTATTTTTAAAATGGAAAATTCTAGAAAGAAGATCGATTGGTTTCACGAAAACAATTTTATTTGAAGCGAAAGAACCCTTAATTTTTATTTAACCTAAATCTCTAAGTGATATAAAAATGTATTTTCATACTCTATTTGGAAAAACTTCCATATTAACATGTTACAATTTTGTATAAGATTCAACTATCATGCACTCAGTTCATCGACTTTGATGTACACAGAGCTAAGTTGAGTGACGTGTAAGTCTGACAATGCCTTCCACCCGAAGAAGTTGCAGTTCTATCTACTCAACGCAATAGTCCGAGAGCCAGTAACAGATATATATGACCAAGTTCCTCTCAAGTGATAATTAGTAAAACGCAGCAGAAAATCGAACTATGAAGCCTCGTGAATGTCAGCTGAGGCTCGGTGGGGGGGATAAGCAGTTGGAACCTCCCATGCTTGAAGAAAAAAAAAAAAATTCAGTCATTTCCTCTAGCCTAAAAATTTACCAGATGATAGCTTATATGTAACTATTGATAAATATATACGTCAGCTGGCTGTATCTCGGTGGAAAAATTGTCAGCTGATACTTTGAAGGTCGTTATGTAGAAGTTAGCTAGAAGCATTTACTGACTACACTGTTCGACAAAAAAAAACCTTGAAAATGCTTCTGGTATTTTGAAGGCTGATTCTTATGTAAAATGACCCCCTGAATCCGAATATGACCCCCGTTTTCCCCCATCACGTCCCAATTTTTTTTTAAAACGCCCCCCTTTTTTTTTCATTTTTCCTTAGTTTCAGGGCTATTATATTTTTTTTGGAGGGGAAAGGAGCCTTATATTCACCAATAAATTTTTTTGAAGGTCAAGAGAGACTCAAAGTTTAAAATCATGAGCACCGAGAAAAAAATCGGGGAACTTGGGGGGGGGGGGGGGTCGTGGCCCCCCAAAATATTTGAAAAATCACCAAAAACGATCTTTTTATTCTAGTTTCTTTAAAAAGACCTTTAAAACATTTTTTTCGGTGCAGAACCAGAGTATAGGATCCGTTCCTATGACTCCTGGGTCAGAAAAAATTTTCACGCTGTAAAATTAAAAAAAAAAATAAATAAAATAATGCTTTAAAAATCGCACTTTGCACTCGAGTTTTAAAGCAGGTCTTCAGCCAAAAAAAAAACAAAATTGTGGCTGATTCTTATGTCAAATGACCCCCTATTTCCAAATATGACCTCAGTTTCCCCCCTCCACCCCCTCTTTCCAGAGAGTCCCCCCCCCCAATTCAGAGTCATTTTACTAATTCGGAGGGGAAAAGTACATTGCGTAACCCGTTAACATAATTCTAAAAGGCAACAGAGGTTCAAAGTTCAAAATCATGTACATGTGTACCAAAAATATAAACTAGGGCGGTATACCTCCCCCTCCCCCCCCCCCAAAAAAAGAAAAGAAAATTCAATACTCTGATTTTTCACAAAAAAAAAAAAAGGAAAGGTTTAAAACGTCTCTTAGAAAAACAAGAAAAGAAGATTTTTTTTTTGGGGGGGGGGGGGGGTACACCGCCATAGTTTATATTTTTGGTACACATGTACATGATTTTGAACTTTGAACCTCTGTTGCCTTTTAGAATTATGTTAACGGGTTACGTAATGTACTTTTCCCCTCCGAATTAGTAAAATGACTCTGAATTGGGGGGGGGGACTCTCTGGAAAGAGGGGGTGGAGGGGGGAAACTGAGGTCATATTTGGAAATAGGGGGTCATTTGACATAAGAATCAGCCACAATTTTGTTTTTTTTTGGCTGAAGACCTGCTTTAAAACTCGAGTGCAAAGTGCGATTTTTAAAGCATTATTTTATTTTTTTTTTTTTTAAATTTTACAGCGTGAAAATTTTTTCTGACCCAGGAGCCATAGGAACGGATCCTATACTCTGGTTCTGCACCGAAAAAAATGTTTTAAAGGTCTTTTTAAAGAAACTAGAATAAAAAGATCGTTTTTGGTGATTTTTCAAATATTTTGGGGGCCACGCCCCCCCCCCCCCCAAGTTCCCCGATTTTTTTCTCGGTGCTCATGATTTTAAACTTTGAGTCTCTCTTGACCTTCAAAAAAATTTATTGGTGAATATAAGGCTCCTTTCCCCTCCAAAAAAAATATAATAGCCCTGAAACTAAGGAAAAATGAAAAAAAAAAAGGGGGGCGTTTTAAAAAAAAATTGGGACGTGATGGGGGAAAACGGGGGTCATATTCGGATTCAGGGGGTCATTTTACATAAGAATCAGCCTTCAAAATACCAGAAGCATTTTCAAGGTTTTTTTTTGTCGAACAGTGTAGTCAGTAAATGCTTCTAGCTAACTTCTACGTAACGACCTTCAAAGTATCAGCTGACAATTTTTCCACCGAGATACAGCCAGCTGACGTATATATTTATCAATAGTTACATATAAGCTATCATCTGGTAAATTTTTAGGCGAGAGGAAATGACTGAATTTTTTTTTTTTTCTTCAAGCGTGGGAGGTTCCAACTACTCATCCCCCCCACTGTGCCGCAGCTGACGGTCATAGGGCTTTATGATACTGTTGTCTGATGCGTATGGCCAATTATCTATCGAGAGGAAATAATTAACCAAATTTTCACCTGGCTCTCGGACTACAAGGTTAACTTGCAAAGGCAGTTTATTTTTAAGTGATGATAAACCTCACTAAAGCAAATGTTCATTTTGATCGTCCAAGAAACAGACGATTTCTGTTTCCTGTTAAAGGATTACTGTGTGATCTTCTTAGGTAAAACCTTCCGCGCATTTACGCATGCGTCAGATCTTCTCTCATCTTTTACTAAAATAGGGGTGTTAGGTAAGATAACAATAAGGGGAAGAGTAATAAGACGCATTTTGAGCCGTATCAAACAACGTGGAACGATGCTGACTTCAAATACATAGTTTAGTTGAATATGTCAAAAGGATATAGCAAATGCAAGTTTTGAATTGAAAACTTCGGAAAGTTATGACCCACAACCCATCTACCCTTTTTTAAGTGGAACTGTTCGCGCGGCTTTCAACGGATGGACATTACATACACTTTGAGACTGTGGTATTATTTAAAATTAGCCGATTTTTCATGTTAAGTGAAAATGATAATTCTGTTGTTCTACTGCTCAAGAAGTAATAAATGTACAAACCTTCTGATATGTCTTCGTCCTGAATAGATTTCTTGGTCCACCAAGCTGAAAAATAATCAGTATATGATTAATATAGAACATAGCATAAATATAAAAAAAGAAGCTTATGTTTTATAATGATTAAATTTTTACATAAAATGATAAGGTCTATCAATGCATGCAAAATAATTTAATAAAATTACCATTAGTAACGTAAGCAGATCTTTTTTCTTTTAAAAAGTCGCATATGAAAGAAAAAAAACAAAGCTAATTTTGATCATGAATACTTTTATTGAAAAGAAATCACCACATTTTAATTGCATTGAGTGTAGCTCCAAACCAAGCTGAAATACTGTCCTTTAAAATAATTTTTCTCCGAAGAAAAATCTTTAATGATGAGCATATGGTTTTTGAGCTTTGCATTGATTATCTAATAGAAAAAAAATAAACGCTAAGAAGAAAAGCATTAAAATAAAATGTGTGAACTAGAACAAAATTACAATAGCATGATAAAATAAAAAACTCAGAAAATATGTATTAAAGGGAACAAACACTGAAATGTAATAACAACGTTCAACTCGCAAAATACAGCTCAGAAGATACATCGCAAAATACTGAATGAGCCTTAAAATTGCTCATTAGTGTGATCAGTGATCCTTGAACTTGAGAATTTTACAGTAATAAGCAGGCTCGGAATTCAAATAACAAAGTGATGAAAAAATGTTAAAATTGCTTAAGCTAATACTAAAACTGCGAAGCTTAAGAATGTAATAAGATGCAGGCTTACTGTTTCTTTTGTCTAAGCTCTTTTGCCATGTATTTGACATCACAGGAAAAGCGTCTTCATTAAAGTCACCTGAAAATAATCCAATATTAAATTTGCTGCCAAAACAAACAGTTCAAACGTTTTGATGCCTCAAACTTCAAACAGAATTTGACATTTTTAACCTAGTACTCAGTGAAGGATTGAATAAAAATGTCCTTATTCACGAATGAATAAAAAATAAGTGCTAACTTAAAGAAATTGCAAATTGAACTTTAAATTATTTATTTTTTTTTTTCGATGCAGATTTGTTACTTGAAAAAAGTATATAGAAAACATATCCAAATACAAAAACAATGTGCTTCCCATAAAATATATCTTAGCAAAAGATGTTAGCATGTTTTTGACGTTAACGATTACATATATTTTTTAAAAACATCATAGTATATCGATTGCAAAATTCACGCTTTTAAGTTCATGCGAAAATTCAAAAATCATTCTGATTTGGCAAAGCCAACTTTTTTTGTTTCTAGCTAAGCAATGTAAATTTCAACACAATTAGCGTGAATGAAAAATTAAAAAAAAAAAGACTGACTTGTCAGCAATATTATAACTGTTGGAACTGTAATCACATGACTGCAATCCTTAGTTACAAAAACTTCAATTTGTCAGAAACGATTTCAAGTCAATTTTTAAGGTGCTCTTCATTTTTTTTCTTTTTTAATTTTTTTCCTCAAGAGAAAGGAATTTTTGTTGTGTTCTTATAGTAACACGTATTTTCATTACTTTCTCTTCCTTTTCAGAGGAAGGGTAAATTTTAATCTGTTCCAATTGAAAGGCACCCCCCCCCCCCCGCCTTCGTGGAAGGGGTTCTACGTTTTACTCTTATTGTGATGCGTGTTACAATACATGTTTTTTTTTCCTCCTGATATTTTCGCTTTTTCTCTAATTGAATCGGTTTTGAGTGCAAAAACAACTTCAGTCAAGAACTTCAAATTGTGCAGGACAGAGAAAAAACGTCTTAATTCTAGCATTGTTTCTACGGTCAACATTCAAATAACAGGCCCCGTATCTTTCAAATTAGTAACCTGACTGACGTGATTTTCAATATCAACATCAACATGCATCTTGCCTCACACAGCTCGTTTCCATAAAAAAAAAAAAAAAAAAAAAAAAAAAAAAACAAATTTCGAATTTTTGTGACTGATGTTGTTTTTGCTCTCACCGCTTCAATTGTAATGCGAATTTTCACTTTTCTTTTGCGTCGGAAGAGGAAGATTATTGCTCTAAAAAAATTTCAAAGCGCTTTTTAATTACATTCCTTTTCTTTGAATTAGGGAGTTTTGAGGAACAGTTATCATCATTACAACACGCTTTTTTATTTCTTCGTGGAACACAGATGTCATACAAAAAAATTAATTGTCTTACATAAAATCATGCATGCACATTTCATTTAACGAAAACGACTCGTTTTATTTAGGAGTAACGAAAGAAGTTCAAATTTTTCAGCTCCGAAGAATTTTTTTTAATTTACCGCGCTAATACATCACCACCATCACCTGTTTGAGATACCACATGAATATCGGACCTCTCACAGAGCTAATATAGTCATTAGGGTACGGTTGGAAATATTTGTCTATAAAACTCTGTACAATTATTCACATCGCTTATCTGTAAATCATACGTCGAAGGACTTTAGAAAAAATAATTTCCTATGAAAATTTTTAACTTTATTGGTCATTAATAAAAATGTATCATAATAATGTCCCCTCATCCTTCAAGGGTAATTTTTCATGAGGAAGAATAATTTTCGATAAGATGAGATTGGTTGTTTTGGATTTATTGGCGCAAGAGCCTTATAGCCTATACTGCGCCAAACGATGGTATTACCTAAAAACGAACGTACTAAAACTTTAAAACCATTTCTAAAGGGGACACATATACGACGTTTAAAATTCGTAATAATAAGTTGAAAGCAAAAAACCGTCAAACAATTTTAACTAAAACCAAAAACACAATTAAGGAAACAAATGCGACACAAAAATCAGGACAAAGAGTAGCTAAAGATGAGGAAGCTTTAGCTACTTTTTAATAAGTAAGTAAAGAATACTATCTATAAACAAAAGAGGAAGCAAATGTTATTCCAAAAATTTGTGAAACTTTTTGAGTCGAAGAAAGTTAGTCTTACCAGATTCTTGATGCTGCCATTCAGTTCCTGAAGAAATACAAATCAGGCTAAGGAATATGTAGAAGACGGACAGCAATGTTAATCTGTACATTTTAGCGAGCAAGAAACAACCCCTGCAATAGGAAAATACCTATATTTTAACTAATTAAAATAACAAATTACAACAGAACATTTGAGCAAAACCAGAGGTGCAGCTATAGGATTTTTTCCAAGTCGTAAAAATACTCCTCGACTTTTTTCAGAGGAATAAAATTCATTTTGGAGGAGAGAAATACGTAAACAGTTTACAGGACCCGATTAAACTATCAGGAGGCCATAGGCCAAACACTATTTCCGGGGGCCCCCTGCAGTCAAAACCTTTCCATTTTAGCCTATGACTAAAAATTTTAGCAATTTGGGGGCCCCTAAAAAGCAGGGGCCATAGGCCAAGGCCTAGTTGGCCTATTCACTAATCAGGCCCAGAGCAATGATGACCATAATAGTGATCAATTCCATAAAAAAAGGTTTTAAGCATGAAATGGAAGAAGAAATCCAAGGCTATTGTGATTTTAACACTTTGAATGAGCGACATTTTAAATTAAACAAGTCATAATAGCCACTCAAATGCTATGTTTTTGAAAATTCAATTACTTCTTAACCCATTTTCCACCCGATGCTAAATTTTAATCTTTTTTTTTAAAATGGATGTATGTATTTATATATATATATATATACGTTTGTATGTTTGTATTTTGTACGTTTGTTCCTTATACCAATCCAGTTCTCGTCGGATTTTCATCAAACTTGGCACAGAGGTTCCTTGATGCACTAGAATTCACATAGGCGGGGTTTTGAAATTTTAAAAAAATCCAAAAAGCGAAAAATTTAAATTTTTTGTCTCAAAATGGCCATTTTCTTTCAATTTTGAATAGATAGAGCAATAGAGATAAGCCTTTAAGCATACAAATTGATAAAATTTAACACATTTAAATTTGAGTATTTTCCAACAAAGATTACGATTAACAATGAACTATCAATTTAAGATTCACCTATTTCATTTTAGCATGAAATAAGTTAAACATAATGCAATACTGGGCAACGCAGGGTAATAAGCTAGTTTAAAATGAAAAACGTGAAACTACGATTGACTGAGTTTTAGAGGTATATTTTCGATTTTCAACACGCGAAATACACTTGTGAAGGCTTTGAAAATCTCTCTAAGTAAAACAAAGAAGTGGGCAGATTTGTTTTCATTCTTTCGTTTTATCGATTTAGTAATTTATTTATTTCATTTACTGTTTTATTTGTTTATTTATTTATTTATTTTTATTGTATTTTATTTTATTATTTAGTTTTAATTATTCATTTTTATAAATAATGCTGAAGTTTATGTGCAGTGATAAAAAAAAATAGCGTATATTTAGGGTACGACACTATTTCTCATAATTAAATCGTTACGAATAATTTGCCTTATTTTGTCGAGAAGTCTACACTTGAAACTAAAAGTTTGTTATTCAATATTCAATACTAGCGTTTACCTACCGCAGACCTTACAAATCAGGAACTTCTGGGTTCTAATTAATGTGTTACAACTGTTCCTTCGAGAAATGAACAGATAAGGTTGTTGCGATTGTGGAATCTTGTCCTAACTCAGCTATTGAGTTGAGTGTTTCGAATTTTCATCATTTCTTTGACTCATAACACAAATACACAGCAGTTTTTAGAAGATCTTCATAACGGTATTTTATCCGTGATTGAACTGCTCTCTGCTCAAAAGAGTATTATAGCAAATGCAATAGCTACGTAAAATAGGATGCAGCAACTTTATCACAGTCATTTTCAACTCGCCCTGCTGTATTATTCATCCGTTAAAGCCACGCCTAGCACTCGCGAACAGTTCCACTTAAAAAGGGTAGATGGGTTGTGGGTGATAACTTTCCGAAGTTTTCAATTCAAAACTTGCATTTGCTGTATGTACTTTTGACATATTCAACTAAACTATGTATTTGAAATTAGCATCGTTTCACGTTGTTTGATACGGCTCAAAATGCTTTTTATTATTCTTTCCCTTATTGTTATATTACCTAACACCCCTATTTTAGTAAAATATCAGAGAAGACCTGACGCATGCGTAAATGTGCGGAAAGTTTTGCCTAAGAAGATCAGACAGTATTATATCATAAGTTTAAAAATCCTTAAGATTCGAATGTGTTGGTCCTATTAAAGAGTCGAAATGCAACAATTTAATTAGCAAAACACTTTTGCAGTAAAATAAGTTTTACATGCAGGGGTCCAGAGCGTATAATTTAAAACATGCAGAAAGTAAAAACTTGAAGCATACCCGTTTTTGGAAAGCTTTTGTTCCGAATGTGCACAACTCTAACTTGCAAAACTGTCCTGTGCTTCTTTATATAGGAAAATTCGAAACACCCTTGTTGAAAACATCATGAAGTATGCATAAGCTTGTATCTTGAACAAAAAGGCCATCTAATCTCTTTGAGACCACTAGAGGATTTTCTCGAATGCGAGTGATAGCTTTGGAACAACAAATACGGGATCTAAAACTTAGAACTTATACTAAGAATAATACTATGTTTCACGCTATTTATAGGGCTCTCAGTAATAAGTCCATTAACATGTTCTCAAGAGTGTCTTCAGGGAAAGCTTCAAGTAGACTTTTCTTCAACAAAGCGGTTCAAATAAATCCTTTCTTTGGATACTTATAAGGCATTGACTTTCTTAATGTTGTCTGTGGAGGGATTTTCAGATTACTAGATAAGATACAAAAACAAAGCAACATAGATTGCAATTAAAACAATTAACGGATTAAATAGTTTAACTATTACTTCTATTGCAGTCAAACCAAAGTGTTTCGGAAAATTTCTTAAACAGATCAACTTTCTTAACAACGATTTTTTTTTTTCGTAAACGGTGCTTGATGTATTGAAATATTCAAATGGTAAATTTTCTGCCAGTATCAAACTAGAAGATGATAGTTGTAGAATCCGGCTTTTACTACAAGTATGAGCACCACCTAGGTGGTCTCTGCTGTACCAATCATGTACTATATCAGCAGGGAATTTATGATCTGGGCTGCATTCAGTTGTACTCTCTCAAGTTTTAGCAAGTTGGGACGCAGATGCTCAGAAGTAAATTTACTTGCCATATTTCAAAATGAGCCCTGCTGAGAGAAGTGTATGTACTTCTCAGAATGAATGCACCTGTTCCCCAATCGCGATCAGAAATGTTTTTCAATACACCTGGTTTCTTTCTCGCTTTATTACTATTTTTTATGTGTTGATTGCTGATAATCTCCTAATCTAAAAAGAAACCAAAATACTTCGTACAGTATACCCTCTTAATCCAGAAAAAAAATTTTACCTTCACACACACAAGGCTCCTATACAATAAGGACCCTTCACAATTGCGACTCGTGCGACATGGTAAATCCGCCACTCATAATAGTTTCGACAGTAACGGTGATAGCCGCCTTGTCTTCAAAAATACATGATACGAAAACTTACGAGTTCCAAAAGATAACCGCGTGAGGCCGAAATATTTCCTCGTAATTAGTTTGAAAACGTACGACTTGAGCAAAAAATACCATAACTGTGATCTAAGGCCCCTATATATACGAGCCGGCGCATCAAGATTAAGTTTCACCACTTTGGATCCAGCTCGCGTTTGTGTGATTGAGTGGTTGTCTTTTCTGGCCAGCAATCGCGTTTTGGTAATTTTTCACTATGAGCAATTATTAGTGACACGTGGATTTGGCAAAGCTTAGCAATGTGCCAAAACTTTTTTCTGGTAACCCTACTCTGCAACAATGAAAATGTGAAAGTAAAAGTTAAGGAATTGGATCCAAAGTGGTGAAACTTAATCTTGATGCGTCGGCCTGTCTATGTAGCGGCTCTACTGTGATCAATAGCAACGCCTCCTAAATACTAAATGCCTGAAACTTCCCGGTTTTTAGCACAGAGCAAGATTTCATTCTAGGTTCACGATACACTGCCATCTACCAGAGTTCTTCAAGAAAGAGAAATTAACGATTGGTTCATTTCTAAATTTAAATTTAAAAATCAACCAATCAAAAAATTTAACTCGAATATTGTTTGGATCCATCGCCAATAGCTGAAAAGTTCCCTTGGTTCACGATACACTGCCATCTACCGGAGTTCTTCCAAAAATTAACGATTGGTTCATTTCTGAATTTAAATTTAAAAATTAACCAATCGAAAAATAACAATGACATCATCGGATTGCCGCAAGGTGGCGTTTAATGTTGAACCCATCTCTACGGTAGCGAAGCAAATGTTATAGGCATTTAGTATTTAGGAGGCGTTGTCAATAGAAAGGCAACAAGACTAATCAAAATTCATAAACATTTGAGAAACATCTGTTGAATTGGGAGCAATCTTTTTATGGTATATTACAATTCCTATACTATTGGAGCAGCAGAAGTATGATGTCTTAAGGCTACAGTGGACAAATAAAATTGATTTTTTTCAAGTATTGATTTATATGTCTAAAATTTTATGTGCTTAATTGTATTATTGTAAATTTACTACATCTAGTATTTCAGTTGAAAAATCATATAAATTTTCATTTTCAGCAATCATTTATAAACTATCACATAAAACATTGCATGAAATGCATTGTTTTATGCAATCATGCCTAATGATTGGAAATTAAGTAGAAATTCAAAGTTCGAAAAAAATTGTGACGCCTGGAACATTTTGAAATTTTGTTAAAAAAATATTTAAATTTGAAATTTGAAAAAAAAGTATTCATTGTTTTTGCACTAATTTGTGTTTTTTATGCTTTTAGATGTAGTAAATATACAATAATACAAGCACACAAAGTTTTAGACATATAAATCAATAATTAAAAAAAATCAATTTTATTTGTCCACTGTAGCCTTAAAAGTGTACTTTATAATTATATCCATAATTTTGCATTTCGCAGCATTTGTGAATGTTTATTTTAGCATAAGTTCATATTTTTACGCGAAATATTTCGAAACAGATTTTGACTAACACCATTCAATTTTCCGAGTTCATTTTTAGACTGAAATCATCAGAACTTATCTATTAAACCTTATAACTAGCGAGACTAATTTGGAAAGTTCCGAAATAGCGCCAAAAATCCCTATAAACAAAATTTTCCCTCTTTAGTTTCAGAGTCATCTTTATTGATCGTTTTACTATTGCTTTAAAATTGAATAACAAAGCATAAGTTGCAAACACATACCGAAGGCCCTCAAATTACATTATATTTTTGTATTTTAACAGAAGATTCAGGCGCAAAGAGGACTGGATGAAATACTAAAGCTTTTACAGCTTCTGCAATGGTTTTGAAGAAACACAAACAATCAAACAAATTCAGCGAAAAAATGAAAGACAAATTACTCGTCATCAGACAGCTGGCATCTTTAAAACCATCTGAGCTAATCTTGCTCCAGAAAAGACAAATTCTGAACTTCAATCCAAATAAAAGGTAAGCTCCCTATTGAAGATCATAAAGGGTGGTGATGACACATGACAGTAACAACTAACACGTAGATAAATGTTTAATATTTACCGTGTCAACGAAATCGAAGATTATGTTGATATTGTATACAATTATTTTTCTAGAGATAACACAGGCCTACAAAAAAAAATTTTTTTTTTTTGGTGCCTAGGATTTTTGAGCAGATTTTAACTATATTTCTCTTGTTGCATCTAAATATCAAAGCAGTTTTTCTGTATCAGCTCTAGATTTTTAGATAAATTCATTTAATTTGGAAAAAATGTAGTTTTTTCGAGATTTTTAGCAAATTATAAAAAAAAATTCTTCTTTTTTCGATAACTGATAGGGTGGGAAAAGTGACATTTGGGGGCATAAAATCCCATAAAAAGTTTGAGGTCTGTGGTATAATTCCTTCCTTTTCCAGGAATTCGTAAAAGATTTAGTAATTTCCTGTTTTTTATATCTTTTTAATAAATTTTGTCAAAACGTTAAAATGCTGTTTTCGGGGCATTTGTCGTAAAATAATTGCATTTTTTGTCATATATGATGCATTTTTAGATGTCAGGTGTTAAAAAGAGTTTCAAAATTATTTCCTAAAAATCTCAAAAAACTGCATATTTTCCAAACTTCAACGCCATTGCGGCAGATCAAGAAATTGACCAAAAAAATTCAAATTTTTTCTGTGCACTTTGCTTCCTACATGGCACCTTTTCCGCTATACCCATCATCTAAATTTTAAAAAAAAAGTCATTTTCGGCCCACTCTAATGTATAACTGATTAGTTGACCTTAGTTGTTCCTTATTTCTTGCGCCTCTGGAATAGCAGAGACAAAACGCAACACTGGGTTAGAAAAGAGTGGCCTAGCAGAGAAAACATGGATGTTGGGAAAAGAATATCATCAATGATGCTTTAGTTACACGAGAGAAAATCATCTTTTCACCACTGCATATCAAGCTGGGTCTAATGAAGCAGTTTATAAAGGCTCTTGATAAGAAAGGATAATACTTAGCATGGGAAAAGATGCCTCAGCTGAGTATGGAAAAAATTAAATCAGGAATATTTGATGGCCCACAAATAAGACAACTGATTAAAGACCATGACTTCACAAATTCAATGATTAAGATTGAACAAAAAGCCCGGAATTCATTTGTTTCAGTTGCCCAAAATTTTCTGGGTAAACACAAAGCTGAAAACTATGTTGAATTAGTCAATGAGATGCTGAATAATTTCAGATAACTTGGGTGTAACACAGCCACTTAGATCGTTTTCCTGATAATTTAGGAGACATTAGTGAGGAGCATGGCAAAAGATTTCACTAAGATATAAAATGTATGGAGGATCGCTATCAAGGAAGATGGGATACTCACATGATGGCAGATTACTGCTGGACTTTAAAACGGGATTGTTCGAAAATACATTTATTAATGTCACGCAAAAGAAGTTTCCGTAATGTTCAGTGAGTAATTAGTTTAAATGATGACTTTTTATGTGTTCTTTTGCATATAATATACAATTTCTGTGCAATATAATAAAAATGTCTTGTTTAATTTGTTTCTTTAAACCATGGTTTTTCTCTTAAAATAGTGCAATGTATAATTCCCTAAAATGTTGATATCTTAAAAATTCGAGCTGATAGGCAAAAACTAATAGCATATTTGAATTCAGGGCATCAAATTCATAAGAAATCACCTCCAAAATCTTCGGCACCAAAATCCCTGTTGACCAATGTAATCTATCGCTGCTCAACTGTATAACTTTTGGAAAGGTTATTTTCCGTAACAGATGAAATCAGGTGGCAACCCCTTTGGATTTAATTATGCTACGCAGTTTCAATCATTTTGTTAGTAACTGTCTCAGTGTGAAGTTGGGATTTGAAAGTCTTTCGAGTGAATGAACACTTTTTAACAAATGTTACTATTAGATATTCATAACATCGTTAAAATGTGTAAGCATTTGGTACACGACATAAAAGCATTGTCGTCCACATGTACTCCAATCAATCCCTGCCCACTGTGAGGTTTAAGGCAGTGAGGCTGAAGATGTTTTTCCTAAGAAGGGATTTTGTGTCCTTCAAACTTAAAAACTGAGCCTCTTCATAAGGCAAATTGTTGGGAAAGTTTCCAGAGGCTCCATCTGTCAGGAGTTTGAAAGCAGAACTTAAAAAAAAAATAATCAAAAAAATGTTTTTTGAATTTTAGCATTTTGAATTAAAATCATGTTTTTTTCAATGTCAAATTGTGATGTGTGTATGTTCGCGCGCTTGTGTGCTTCTTTGCCACCATGTCGTTCATGGTGGCAAAGGAGCAGAGGACGTCCCGGGAGGTGGCGCTGCGGGACACCCTGTGGTAGACTTCGAGTTCAACCTGAAAAATTAACTACACTATGTCTGAGGTCCAAAAAGAAGAGAAAGTGCAATTTTATTGCTCAATAACACATGGATTATACAAATTCTGGAAATATCCAAATGGCCTAAAAGCAAAGCCTTTGCAATGTTCTATTTTCTGCCTGGCCATGCTACCTCCGCAAACGCCTCTATCGAACCAGTGTTCCTCCTGACTATGTTTGACCCCCCCCCCCCTCTTTGTGTGTTACACCGAAAGAAATTTTTGATTTGTTCCGTCTATCTTTCTCGTATTCTGATCTGGAAGCGATACTGGGAGGCTAGAAACGCCCTTTATTCATAGATTCACATTCATCAATCTGTCTCGACTTTTTGAGCAATGACGAATTGCTATTTGTTTTCTTTTTGAAACTCAAACATCGTTTAATACCTCTTTAAGATTGGACTCGAAGTCTGCCACAGGCCGTCCCTCTGCGTCACCCCCCTAGAAGCAGCATGCAGGACTTGGTGGCGCCCATGTCCTGCATGGTGGCGAATGAGCATCCACACACACAGTTAACGTGCCCTGGCCACTATTAATGAGCACGGTGGATATTTGACTGATTATGATCGAACCCGAGACCTTCCGATTGCGAGTGACGCATTATTAATCAGGTCACGACGATCCTCAATCAATTTTTCTAAGTTCTAATTAGAAGCCTGAGTAAACTGTACCGAATCTTTTGTATATAAGTTACAAACTTTGATCAATCGTTTCTAATGTTAAAATTGCTCTACATCTAGACTGGCTGCTAAAGAACGGCTAAATCTTCACAAAGCTCTAAAACAGTACGCAAGCCAAAAAATAACGGGATGCATTCTTGAGTGCAAAAGCAATCCATTGGTAGTTGCTCAACTCTTTTACAAGACTTTGGAATGTTGCATCAATTACCTAAGATCATCTCGACAGCTCATTCATGCCGATGTCGATTCTGCTGTAAAACGTTTTTCATCAGTGGGAAAAATTCGCTTCTTGCAAAACCATTGGTATCATAATACTGGTAATACGTTTCTTTTGTTTAGAACTTCTTTATGTGTTATAATATAATCTATGTGTTATTTAACGAAAAGTTCCATCCAGAACTAAACGAGCCTACTTTCCCGTATACCAACATCGACTTTCTATCATCTGATCCACATTCTCTTAATTAGCTAAGACTGCAATTTAGGTCAAAGTCTTTTTTTTTTTTTTTTTTTTTTTTTGTGAAAAATATTTTATTTCCATTTAAATTTGTCCAGATCTCAAAAAACTGCTTCCTAATTTTTAATTCTTGGACTTTTTTTAATACGCTTTTATTAGTTTCACATGTGGGTTTGTTTGTATGTATGTTTGTAAGTCTGAATCTCTGAATAAAAGCTAAATTCACGTTCTTTGTAAATATAAAAGTAATATATTTAATACTATTATTAATACTAAAGGCTAGACTAGAAAACATGTTAATGTATTATAAGTGTATCAAAAAGCGTATTTTTTAGTTTTTTTTAACTAATTTAAAGGAATTTTTCTTTAATAATGACAATCGCTATATGTTTTCTTTGTAGACCTCAAACGTCGTGTTAGTCCCTCATTCAAATTGGCAAAATGCGAATCGTGTCTCGGAGCAGCAGTTACCTCTTACTCACCATCCCCTGCAAGGGGGCCCATGTATTAAAAAGCTAATCAGCTTCACATTCATAGAGGACTGCGCAACAGGCTTTTTAATTCCGAACAAGATAGTACAAGACAGATAGACAGTGTAGTACAGAGTTTACAGTGCTGAGAGGGAAATTACAACTAGGAAGGGGGTGGGGGTCGAACCCACCACCTCGGGTTTACGAGCATGAAGCGCAAACATGCTGCGCTGCCGAGGCCCAGCTGGGAGCCCTTTCTGGTATCGCAGCGAAACGGAGCAACGGCTCCTAAATACTACATGCCGACTGCTTTCTGGTTTTTAGCATAGAGTAAAATTTCTCCCTTGGTTCGCAACGCACTGCCATCTATCGGAGTTCTTTGAGACAAGAGAAATTTACAATTAGTTGATTTCTAAATTTAAATTTAAAACAGCGAATCAAAAAATTTGATTCCAATATTGTTTGAATTTATCACCATAACAACGGCATCATTGGATTGCCGAAAGGTGCGCTCAAAGTGAAACCAATGTCTCCAGTAGCGAAGCAAATGTAGTAGGCGTTTAGTATTTAGGAGGCATTGGACGGAGTCTGCAACAGTCCCGATGCACCACCGTGCAGAACATGGTGGCGGAGGAGCACACAGACGACCTTCTATACACACACGCCGAAACACATCTACAAAGACACACCTGTCACAATTCGTTATTGCAAAAAATATAATTTGAATTCAAAACGTCAAAATTCTTTTTTTTTTTTTTTTTTTGTAATTTGCAGCAATATTTATACGATGCATCAAGCCACCTTTCATATCTTAACTGATTTTCATTTTACTATAACGGGAAAGTAGGCTAAAAAATAGTCTGAAGCGAAATTACGACAATAATTTCCGTTATTCAGAGTAACTTAAAAGTCTGTGGGTTACTTTTGGCACCACTTCATATTTTTAGTATACTTGACTTGTTTAGTATACTTGACCTTGTTGACAGGTTATAGTCTCAGTTTCTAGTTTTTAATTCCTTTCATATATTTTGCTGGAAGTGTCATACATACAAAGTATCTTTTAACTGGTTTTGATTCATTTTTATTTAAGAAGAGCTCTATTTACGTTCTACACGTCAAAGAATGTTACTGAGAAAATAATTGATATTTTTTTTCAATTCGTAGGTCAAGAAAATAGCCTAGAAAGCAGCTGGGTTGGTGCTCTAGTATACTACTGTACGAAAAATGAATGCGACGATGCCATGAAATCTTTCTTTGTCCATGAAGAGCCCGGAATCCTGCCCATATCTATATCAGAACACTTACTGCGAATTGGTGAAGTAGAATCGGAGTGGCTTTATGACGCAAAAGACGGCTCTGAAAATTGTAAAAATTACATTGCTTATTTGTTTTATGTTTTCGGCCTCTTCACCCGGGCCGTGGTAGCCCGATTGGCAAGGCGTCGGAATGTAACCGGAGGGTACCGGACTCGATACTACCCTGTCAACCATCCACTGTGTTCACTAACGGTGGCCGGGGCAGGTTAAATATGGGTCGTGATCACAAATTCCTCCAAGTGAATCGATACCTCTGGAGGTACTAGACCAGATAGAGGGCGGAAGGAAGTCTAGATCTAGAGAGAGGGTGGCCTTGTCCTTTCTTTGTGTGAATGTATTCTGCTGTGAATGTTTGCCTACCCTATAAACGGGTTCTTATGTAATTTGTTGCGTATACTATGGAAGTCGAACTTATGGAAGTATAGACACCTACGGTACAATTGGAAAAGTGAAGCAGCGCACTTTAAATTGCCAGCCTGGCTGGCACAAGACAACAGCAAACAGTTCATCTGTTTTACACTGCTCAACGTGCGCTGTACTGCCGTCGTAGAAAGTAGATATCTTATTTTCTCTTATTTTCCAAAGAGAAATAAGGATTCCGTATTTTTCTTCAAAATTCTAAAGCTTACTATGTTTATGAATAATTGTCTTTTCAGTGTCTTCTGGGAGTAGCATCTTAGTTTCGGGTCCCTCTTCCAGCACGTGTGTGAATTACATCAGAGATTACGTTAAGAGGAATCACAACAACCCGATTGTTTTCTGGTACAAGAGGACGAGTGAACCTCTCCAAAACCTATGCGTAATCACATACAGATACACAGTAGAAGCGTATGCTGCGGCCATGGACCTGGACGGGAAAACTGTCAAGTGCTCCCACTGTCGCCGCTGTAGACTCAGCGCGAGGATGAAAATGAAGGAAAAAGAGTGGTACATACATTTCAAAACATGTGAAAAATGGTAGATGGAATGAGTTTGGATAATGATGATATTGATTGTTTTCAAATGATATATGATGTTGTTTAGTTCCAATTACAAACAGAAAATTAGCTATCATATTGTTGTATAATTAAATAAAAATCTGAACTATGAAATGTTAGTAATATGTTTCTTCTTCCGCTATATTTTTAGCAAAAAAAAGTTACGTTTCAGAACCAACACACAAGATTCGTCGTGCTCTAGTATTTTAAATGCTTGAAAAGCGCTGATTTGCTTTTCATTAACGTTACGGACGTAACAATCAAAATTTAAACCTTCTGTTATTTTTTGAAATCAAGGATTGCGCACAAAAATGTAGAATAGCATTTATAATATCAAATAATACAAGAGAAAAAAAAATAGAAATCTTTAAACTAATTATGTGTGTAAACGGCACGACATTATCAATCTTAGTCAAAAATTTAATTGTGCTTTTAATTCTTAGGTTTTAATGATAAAGCCTAATATATTTTCAATTCATTTAATGCATACGAATGCATAAAAAATATCCAACTCGTTAAATACACTTAATTGATTTAGTCTAACTTGAAATTTTACTATCGCAGTGCAGCACATTCGAGGTATTTAGCTTCGAGATAATCATTCAATTCAATATCCCTGAAAATGGCGAAATTTTGATTTCATTGGAAAAGCAGACAATAAACAATGCAAAACGAAATTCCGCTCTGGATTAAATTTTCAATTGTTTCCCGAAGTTTAAGCGATTTGAACTGAAGCTGTCGCAAAAACAACGATTTTATTTTTAGCTTAAATTGACATTAATGGAAAGTTATTGGTACGCTGATATGAAAACTATGTTGATAGTATCTGTAACAATTTTCATGATCATAGGTGAGTCTATTTCAAGATATTTATGCATATACTGACCCACAATGGGTCATTCCATAGATAGTCGGACGTGCAAGTCATTTTTCAAAACGATTTTTTTTTGTCAAAAATATGTCAAATTCTATTGGCAACAGTGTTTTTTCAGATAGCCTTAAATGAATTACAAGAAAAAAAAGTAATCTTGAAAGAATTTTTATGATGTGTATCCTGAGTTACCAACGATTTGTAACCTGAGTTACTGAGTAAATAATTAATGAAAAAAACTATGTAGTTGTTTACATTCAAATATAAGTTTTAAAGTAGCTTAGAATCTATAGATTTATGTACAATACTTTGGTATCAATCAAAAATTTTAACAAGAGCAGAATTTTAAGTTCTTAGTGAACTAAGTATGTTAGATGTCTGTTTTAGGCAACCTGAGTAACCAAAAGAAATTAATTTATTGGTTGATAATTATTTTATGTATTAACATATTTTGCATTTCCTAAATAAGTTAAAAGTAGTTTAAAATTAAAAAAAAAATCAATAGCCTTTCCAAAACTTTTTTTTTTTCAACAGAATAAGTGTTAAACCAGGCACAAGTGTATAAAATGTAACCTGAGTTACCATGGAATGACCCAATGAAAAAAATGATTGTAGGGGAAAGGGGGGCAAAGCGAAATAGTTAAGTTAATTTAGCCGTTTCAAAGCTAACAAATTGGAATTTTTTTCTAAAAATTACTGCACATGAAGAAGAAATAATGTATTTTGTAATGCATCTGTAGTTAAATATTATTTTTCATTTTTGGCAGCTGTTTTGTACTTTCAAAGAAAGGTGGAAAATTTTCACCTCAAAAAACCATAGGGCAAAATCAAAATTAATATTTTTGTAATGGAACATTTTCTAGTTGATGATTAAAAACATATTTCACAAATGAATGTGTAAATAAACGAAAAAATGAATTAACAGTGAAAAATAATCGAATAGGTAAATAAATAAATTCATTGATATATGAGGAAGAAAATGAGTGAATAAAATAGAGAATGAATTAGAAAATAAGTGAATAAATGAATAAATAAGTGAATCAATACGTAAAGGAATGTGAATAAATTAATAAAGAAAGAAAT
>JAXGGA010008767.1:0-54998 GCA_038373865.1 Uloborus plumipes
TCAGCTTCTAAATTAAAGCTAATTACTGACTAGAAATGACAAAAGTTTTTGGAATATTTTTGCAAAAATCTTTATTAGTTTATCCATTCTAAATGATTGCTCTGCTACCGTGCGTGATTTTTTTTTCAAACTTTATTAGTTTAGATACCTAGCTAATAAACAACTTGAAATGAAAAGAAAAAAAATCATATTGTTTTTAAAATCCATCTATTATGTTTGTCTAAAACGTATTTTTCCTCGTTTTTTAATTAATTGATGGATTTGCAGGTATATGATTCTTTTTTTTTTTTCAACTTTAATAAATTGTTTTATTAAAGCAGAAATCATATATAGCTTTGAAGAACATCTACTTGCAAAACCCGACTTTTACACGTTAGATTTCAATTACAATCATTCGACGTAAGATTTCAATTTAACCTTAAACTTTTTGAGCTACATTAATATAATATAAATACATTGGTAAATGCGTCTCGGTAAATATATCATAGTTAAAAAACTTACTCCATACATGCTATATATATATACTTCTTTTCTTGAAAATGCAATTTTAAAAGTACTTTCTTTAATTTGTGGGACAAATAAATAGCTCTATGTACACAGCCACGTACGGGCACGCTTGCATTATTTCGTTAAAATAAATCGAACAATTAGTTTAGTCATAACAGATATTATGAAAACTAATGTTTCAAATATTTCTGTTTAGATGCCCAATACACTAATCATTTGAGTGTCCCCATTTCTTCTTCACTAGGCACAACTGATTTTAGTTTCAGCAGGAAGATCGGGATCCATGTTTGAAATTGAACTATGTGGATTTGTTTTCCCGCTATAATCATTTTAGACCATCTTCTCCTGCAAAAAATATTGAAAATTTGTTTACCAATGTTTCACAAGAAAATAAATGCTTTTTAACGATTGACTAAATTAATGCTTGAACAGAAACAGCATATTTTTTTTTTTCGCATCTTACATATTATTCTCATTCCCAAAAAGCAGTTGTCTTGCAATTGCAACATAAGTGAAGAAGAATGTTTTCGTTGAAAAGAAAAGTTATCCCCAACAATGTATTCAACTTAATCAGCTGCTACCCCATAAGACTGAAAAATGGCTCTTGTCACACCTTTTTTGTATTCTTATTGGCCGAGCTGCTTGACCACTTTCTCCCGCCTTCAAATATAGGTTCCTCTTAAGGAAGGATTTTTTTTTCTGACTTCCTTTTGGACGTGTGGACGTGGTTTCTATATATCACAGGGTTTCACAATAGAAAGCGTGCTGGCGGGGAATTTGTTACGGTTGATGATTATCTTTGGCCTTTGGACATCCAGTCTACACATTAAGAAATGAAGATATATATGTGAAGGAAAGAATGCGCATTTTTTTTTTAATCTGAGTCGCCAGTAAAGTTCACTGCGCTTTTTGATAGAGAAAAACCTAATTAAGTTCAACATCATTTTGCAGCGGCATATGAACTGAAGCATTTAGTGCTTATGTTACAAGTGTACAAATTCTGGTTTCACTTATGTCCCTATCAAGGGAACATGCATAAGTTTAAGTCTTGAGAATAAATATAGGCAATGTTATAGATAATTTCTTCAAACCGTTCTATATCCTAGTATTTATTATTTAGTCCGTGGGCTCTTGAGTTTGTTTTATAATCTTATTACTATTTTTTGTTAACTGACACATTATTAAATTTTGAATTGTTCTTCTTTTCAGTTTGTTTCAAATCTGGTTCTTAGTTTATAAAAATCAATAGCCATATTTATAAATCGGATGCGCGAAATGTGGATATCTTGACCAACTAGGCCAGCTTTCATTTCTCTATGTAGGAGAGCAATAAAAATGTTTTTGTCATCAGTTTGTCATTATCTAAAAGCATAACATATGATAAAGCGTTATCAACGAACAAGCCGTTATCAACAGGCAAAAGGCCGTTATCAACAGTTATTACAAAACTACGCTGTCGAAATTGCCTGATGTTAAATCACGGTGAATTCTATTTCTTCACTGTAATTAACTTGAAATTTCTTATTTGGATATCTTTTTTCAAATTGTGTTCAAATTTTCGTTTAGTTAATTTTTGATTTTAAATGACTCCTTCTATAAAAGAAAATTCACTAAAAACCATTAGTTGACAGTGATTTACAGGATAATGCCAAAGTTGAAAAAAATATAATATATATTTTTAAATTTGAGAAAAATTTTTGTAACATTAAATAAATAGCGAACCTTTAGTTGATCTTATAAATTATCAAAACTATTACATTCTTTAGTAAAAATTATTTCATTTAGCAAAGCAAAAACATACAAAAAAAAAAACTATATTCACGCAGTATCGTGGGTAGTTTTTCATCCCTAAAACACGACTCCAAAATCGTAAAACATGGTAAAAGAAAAATATTTGCAAGATATATTGGCAGTTTAAAAATTTTGTGCTGCTTGGTAGCTTAAGAATATAAAAAGCAATTGCAAAGTGAATTAGTGATGTGACAAAAAGCATATTCTTCCTTCTTTAACAAAAGTAATTGGCTTAAAATTGAACGTAATACATTTCTTTTGATTCAAAGAAAGGCTTACGAAGATTAATGTGAAAGATAAAGAATACCTCGAAATTTTCTCCAGAAGGTGTTTTATTTTTATAAAAGCACTTGATATCTTCTAATGGATTATAAAATATTCATAAAACATTTCAAAAAACACATATAATTGAATAAAGATTTAGTTTTTTATCAAGTAAAATTTTGTTTGAAGCATTTCGCTGTTTTCCAGCAAGGATTAGAAAGTAGTATCAAGAAGATTGTGCGCTATTAGTTCAATAAAAAATTAAGTATTTATTTAACTTCTGATTTCTTTTTTTTTTCATTAATTTAAGTTTTCATTTTTAAACAAAATATTTAAAAAACTGCTAATGTAACGCTATATGTGAATACGTAATAAGGAACGCATTTCTGTGACGTCATAAATGATGTAAGACATTTTGAGGCGTGTAAATCAAAATTATATTATTGTAAGTTCAATCGATATTTGTTCAAACTATTGGCATTGACAAATATACTGAGATAAAAAAAAGTGTATTTGGGAACTCTTGTAACAAGACGTATATTGCAACATTTATTTAGGACGATTTTATGTAATATATTCTCATTAAATAATATTAAATACCTTAATAAACACTATTAACATAAAATAGATTGGGGGAAGAGGCCATATTGAGGAAGATACCGTATCATGTGTTTAACCACCAAAAATTAGCGAAAACATCTAGCCAGTCCGTTAGAATAAAGAAGCATGCACATTGAGAGTATACATTAATTGGTTTTGAGTTACTCTTAGTTTAAGGGACGCTTTCATAGTGTATCATCATTTTTACAGCTTCTATAAGTTCTCGGAATAGTGTTAAATGCCATTGGCTAAGAAGCCGTATTTTCTTCTGGGGATGATGACGCAGCTTTACGACACGATATAAAGATGCAAAAATCGAAGGCTTTCGTTAATCTTTAAAAAAAGGTGGTAAAAAAAAAGTTTTTAAAAGCGAAACCTATTTTTTGGCCCTTCACAAATGTCCATGTTTTGTGGATAGATTGAATTTGTAATAATAAAACTAATGCCCTATTTTATATAAAATAAAGTCAAGACGTCGTCTTCCCCAATCTGCCTTACTTGCTCTTTCATGTCCATAAATAAAAAAAAAAACTTATTTTCTGAAAGAGAGTGGTTGCATTTTCCAGTTTCATATTGACAGCAATCTTGAATGTAAAACAGAAATAAAATTTTTACCTTTCCCCTAATGCACACAACTTCATTTAAATTCCTCCTCTCGCGTTTAGAAAGTTGCAAACTGTTGTATGTTTTTAGTCAAAAAAATCCTACACACTATTTTAAACATGACACACTTTTATTTGTAACTTTTGTAACAAAATATGCAAAAATTTTATGGTGATTTCCTTGAAGAAACTAATTTCCTTTAATAAAGTATGAACAGTACAAGTTTTTTTTTTTTTTAATTGAGAGACGTTATACATCATCACTAAAGGCAGTATGAACATATTACTGCTAAGCAGCCCTACTTCTCGTTGCTATATCTCAGTCGTCTTATGGTGCCTTCATGATGATTTTTAAAGTCCTCTACGCACTCGTTTTTATTCTCTTTACAGAAATATAACAAGATCATTTTAGTGCTAACAAATGCCATCGCGAAAAATCTTTTTTACTATAATAGTTTAAAAATGGCTCGTTTTAGCTACAGTTGAAAAATTTTGAACGGAATCACTCAAGAACATATATTTTTAAAAATATGATTTCGCCCTTGCAGCTCTGTTATTGTAGTGTCAACATTGCATCTAGATTATTACCATTACCGAGGCAAGTAATTTTAAACAAAATATATTCGGATATAAAATAATCCATGAATTTTACATGATGTTTAAAAAAAAAGCTATTTTTCTCCTCCGAAAAACTAATTTCAGAGCGAGCTTTTATTAAGTGACATAAAAACTTAAAATTTCGCTTTTAAATTCTTTAAAAAAAAAATTCATCATACTGCGCATAAACACGTCAAGTTTTTCTCTTACTTCATTTATCTAACATTTAGCAAACCCGCTTAAGATGGACTTAATGAATTAAAAAGAAAATAAAAATTGAAAAATAAAAGTTATTAAACAACTGTAAGCCATTACTGTAATATTTTCGTTGTTTAAAAACAAATTACGCTTAAGTCAAGAAAAATAAGAATTCATACACTACAACAAGGATGGATTAACAAAAGCAGCGCCACAACATTGTTTAGGTGATTGAATAACTTTGTTTTCACTTAGAATGTGGCAGTTTATGTCAACTTTTAATTTTTAATTAAATACTGTTGATTTGTTAAACTAAATTTTTGTATGGATTTGACACCAAAAAACATATGTCACTCAAAAGCAAGCCAAATTTGCCGGTTTTCAAAAGCAAGCCAAACCGTGCAAACAGTTTGAGAATTGTTTTGGGGAAAATGAGTTTTTATACCATATACCATTTCACAAAAGAACGATGTTGTGAACAAATGACGCTTTTATTTGATTTCAAAGTTCAATTTTAACTTATAGGCACAATAAGATATTTATTTAATCACTTCACAGAGAAATTTCTTGTTTACCTAATCCCAAATTAATGAATTTATTTTAAACAGTAAGAAATGCAAAATGTAACATGCATAAATGTAACTTTTTGCAAATGGAATTATGATTCTTAAACAGAACTCTCAACTCGCAAATAGACGAAGAAAATTAATCTATACATGTCGTATTTTTAAAATTAATTAAAATTTTAGATGGCTGTTTTGCGCTGATGTTTGAATTTTACTTTATTCGAAACGTAATTAAAAGAAACACTCATAACGCAGGATTGTTAATAATATATGACTTTAGACTGAAAATAAAACTAAAAGATCCATTCCTTTGCACTAAGCATATTATAAATTTGGATAAGAGTATTTATTTTCCTTTTGGTAACAACTAGGTAGACAATTGGAAAAAGAAGTCTGCTATATTTGTAAAGTAAATATTGGTAGTATATGTACTAATGATAGTTCGATGCATATTATTAATTCCCATTGCATGTGCTTTTAAATTTTGTAATTATTTATAAAACTTTCTATAGTTTCCTAAATACTTATTATTTTGAATACTTGTGAGTAAAATATTATTGCATGTTTAGCAATATAAAAACAAAAATGCAAAAGAGATAATTGATACATTAGTTTATATAACGAAACTCGTTTTGAGGTATTCTAACTTATATTAGAGCGATTCCATACCAAATCACCGAAAAAAAAAAAAGTTGGTCGCACGACCGACTCGGATTTTTTTTTTAATTTGGTACACAGATTGATGGTATAGAGGTATGAAAAAGCCCAAAAGGAAAGTTACCTGCTCCACTTATTTTCTGAGATACATGCCCTCAAAGTTTGTCCGCCACGTCAAAATACTAAAAAAGTGATGTTATTTAATCATTTTTTATAAAAAATCGTACTCATGCAAAATAAAAGTGTTAGATATCTATGGAAACTAGTTACTCCAGGCATTCTGAAAAAAAATACTAGAACGTTCATAATGAAAATTGCCAAGGTACAGGGCTCTTTGAAGTTGTCACCACAAAAACTTGATTTTGCAGATTTTGCTAAAATTCAGGCATTTATTACAAAAAAAGGCAAACAAAACCAAAGGTTTTCTCACTTTCTGGTAGTGTACAGGTCCTCCCTGTAAATTGCTACGCAATAAATTTTTTGGGTTTCTCACTCCTTCTTGGAAATATTTTAGCTTAAAAATAAGCCGTAAGGCAAAAAATGCGTTTTTGGCCATCTTGGCAGCCATTTTTCTCATAAAGGGGGAGCAGTAGAAACTTTAATTTTTTTTTAAACAAGCCACTGATATGTTAGCTATTCACAGGAAAAGAGTTTACTTTTGGTTATTTCTCCCATTAAGAGATATCCTGCTGACAGTATATGCATGTTTTTCGCGACGACCATATGCTTTTGTTCCCCCTCTCATGGACTTAAAATTAATTAAACCAAAAAATAATGATATATTTATTATTAGCTGTATTATCTACCCAATATGTCATGAAATTTAATTTATTAAATCATTGAACAATAAATTAGATAATTGATGAAAACAAGAAAAAGTATTTCTCTGATGCCTGAGCATTATGCATTCATAATTATAAAGCACTAAATACTTTCTTGAGAAATTAATTAACATAAATGAGCTCTAAATAGTTATATTATAAGCAATACCCAATCTTGTGATTGGGATACTCCTGTTTTTAATTGAAGAATTTCTTGAATATCACATGAATATCAGGAAAATAAATGAGGTCTTTTCGTTTGATGTAGGATACTTTATGACAAATTTCATTTGATGGGCTACTAACTGAGCATGGTGATAAAGAGCTATTAATTTCAGCATCGAATTCCATTTTACCTTATTAACAGTTAAATATTTATAAAATAATTAAATAAATAATTTAATATAAAGCCATGCTTGAAGAATTAAAATTAGTGCAACTAATTTATTCCCATACTGATCTTTACAAAACTGACATGTGTTGAGCACTGATAAGAACTGACAAGAATAAGTTTACTCACTAAAATACTAGTTCACAGATACTATAAAGCGTACATTCTATTTTCTACAAAATAATACTGCAACAAAGAACAAGGGTATAAAGGGGTAGGTACTAAAGAATTTCTTGAAAAATCAATTAAAATAAAGGAGCTTCGAATATTTATCTCATAGGCAATACCCAATCTTGTGATTGGATGTTCCTGATTGATGGCTATAAACAGGAGGATACCCTTGTTCTTTGTTGCAGTATTATTTTGTGGAAAATAGAATGTATGCTTTATAGTATCTGTGAACTAATATTTTAGTGAGTAAACTTTTTCTTGTCAGTTCTTATCAGTGCTCAACGCATGTCAATTTTGTAAAGATCAGTATGGGAATAAATTAGTTGCACTAATTTTAATTCTTCAAGCATGGCTTTATATTAAATTATTTATTTAATTATTTTGTAAATATTTAACTGTTAATAAGGTAAAATGGAATTCGATGCTGAAATTAATAGCTCTTTATCACCATGCTCAGTTAGTAGCCCATCAAATGAAATTTGTCATAAAATATCCTACATCAAACGAAAAGACCTCATTTATTTTCCTGATATTCATGTGATATTCAAGAAATTCTTCAATTAAAAACAGGAGTATCCCAATCACAAGATTGGGTATTGCTTATAATATAAATATTTAGAGCTCATTTATGTTAATTAATTTCTCAAGAAAGTATTTAGTGCTTTATAATTATGAATGCATAATGCTCAGGCATCAGAGAAATACTTTTTCTTGTTTTCATCAATTATCTAATTTATTGTTCAATGATTTAATAAATTAAATTTCATGACATATTGGGTAGATAATACAGCTAATAATAAATATATCATTATTTTTTGGTTTAATTAATTTTAAGTCCATGAGAGGGGGAACAAAAGCATATGGTCGTCGCGAAAAACATGCATATACTGTCAGCAGGATATCTCTTAATGGGAGAAATAACCAAAAGTAAACTCTTTTCCTGTGAATAGCTAACATATCAGTGGCTTGTTTTAAAAAAAAATTAAAGTTTCTACTGCTCCCCCTTTATGAGAAAAATGGCTGCCAAGATGGCCAAAAACGCATTTTTTGCCTTACGGCTTATCTTTAAGCTAAAATATTTCCAAGAAGGAGTGAGAAACCCAAAAAATTTATTGCGTAGCAATTTACAGGGAGGACCTGTACACTACCAGAAAGTGAGAAAACCTTTGGTTTTGTTTGCCTTTTTTTGTAATAAATGCCTGAATTTTAGCAAAATCTGCAAAATCAAGTTTTTGTGGTGACAACTTCAAAGAGCCCTGTACCTTGGCAATTTTCATTATGAACGTTCTAGTATTTTTTTTCAGAATGCCTGGAGTAACTAGTTTCCATAGATATCTAACACTTTTATTTTGCATAAGTACGATTTTTTATAAAAAATGATTAAATAACATCACTTTTTTAGTATTTTGACCTGGCGGACAAACTTTGAGGGCATGTATCTCAGAAAATAAGTGGAGCAGGTAACTTTCCTTTTGGGCTTTTTCATACCTCTATACCATCAATCTGTGTACCAAATTAAAAAAAAATCCAAGTCGGTCGTGCGACCCCCATTCGGTGATTTGGTATGGAATCGCTCATTAGTATACACTGCGATGCAAAAGTTTAGACAAAATGCAAATATGTGAATAAAAAGAAAACTATTCAACGAAATGCTTTCAAATTTCTACTGCAGGTACACAATCTGGTTCCAAATACGTGTCTGGAGTTCTTATAACTATAACTGGAATCAAATTTTGGATATTACAAAAGACATTTTTTTACATTGTTGCAAAAGTTTAGACAATAGTCAGATTTTATGCAAATATCCCTTGAAATGTGATTGGTGGAGGAAATGCGGGACTGTATTATTCATTTATAAAGTGCAGAGATTGCCAAATAAATAATTAAAATCTCAAAAGCTCTTTAGTTCTCGTGTAAAGAAGATGAGAAAGTTTGGAAACCGAAATTTGAAAATGAACCTACTTTATGAATTTTTTGTCTTTTAAATCGGCTCTAGTGTGGTAGTACATTGTTTTTTACTTTGTGGAAAGCAAATTCAGACATGCGTATCGATCAAAAAGGCCAAGAAAAATTATATTTCTTAAAGATAAAGGAATTGAAAAAACGGCTCAGACTGACGCTTCGCCCCTTAATCCTACAAAACTTCAACTTGGGTCAAAAACAGCACGTGACAGCATAAGTAGATGAATAACTGAATCGGAATGCATAAAAAAAACAAAGAATTGTACCTGAGCCTTTTCGGACAGAGTGTCCCAAATAAGCCAGATTTTAATGTGAAAAGCAGCATATGTATCATCGTGACTAAAAAATGAATGGTACTTTCTTTAATAAAAATTATTAAAATTGGGATGGCCTAGATGGATTATAATTATTTTCGCGGGACTTGAGAAATAACCGATGATCATATGCTGTGCTGCTTTTACCAATAAAATCTGGCTTATTTGGGACACTCTGTCTGAAAAGCTTCAAGCACAATTCTTTGTTTTTTTTATGCATTCCGATTCAGTTGTTCATCTACTTATGCTGTCACGTGCTGTTTTTGACCCAAGTTGAAGTTTTGTAGGATTAAGGGGCGAATCGTCAGTCTGAGCCGTTTTTTCAATCCCTTCATCCTTAAGAAATATAATTTTTCTTGGACTTTTTGATCGATACGCACGTCTGAATTTGCTCTCCACAAAGTAAAAAACAATGTACTACCATACTAGAGCCGATTTAAAAGACAAAAAATTCATAAAGTAGGTTCATTTTTAAATTTCGGCTTCCAAACTTTCTCATCTTCTTTACACGAGAACTAAAGAGCTTTTGAGATTTTGATTATTTATTTAGCAATCTCTGCACTTTATAAATGAATAATAGAGTGCCGCATTTCCTCCACCAATCACATTTTAAGGGATATTTGCATAAAATCTGACTATTGTCTAAACTTTTGAAACAATGTAAAAAAATATCTTTTGTAATATCCAAAATTTGATTCCAGTTATAGTTATAACAACTCCAGACACGTATTTGGGACCATATTGTGCACCTGCAGTAGAAATTTGAAAGCATTTCGTTGAATACTTTTCTTTTTATTCACATATTTGCATTTTGTCTAAACTTTTGCATCGCAGTGTATGAATATGGTAATTGAAAGATTGCAACTAAACCTAATCCTTAACCCTTCGCTGCACGATTTTTTATATTTTCATGAAAATAATCATTTGTTACCTTTTAAATAGCCCTGAGTTCAGGAAAAATGAAGAAAAAAAATAATCTTAAAAATGTGCACCAAAAATGATGTTTTAATTGTTTGTTCTATATATGGCGCAAAGCACATAGCACATGCTTTGTATACCGATAAGTGAAATAATCTACAATGAGTTTTGTGCCATAAGTGGTATAAACAAATTTTCCACTAAGTGTATTTAAACATTTTTAGAACAAAGGAAATAATGACTAAGCACACTTCTAACGGAAATGCAGACACTCTTTCTTTCAAAAGCAAAAACTGTAAAACCTAGACTAGTGCAACTAACTAGTACATAAAAATCACACTAAACTGTTATAGTAATGTTCCAGAAGTGGCACAAAGCTCAGTTTAACTGTATTTAAAAACCATAGGAATATATAAGGGTTTATTTGGTTTGTGCCAGATCTGGCACACCGTGCAGTGAAGGGTTAAGACTTGTAACAAAGTAAAAATGTGCCGTAACAGAAAGTATTTTGTATCACCTATTTCTTTATTGACACTTAAAAAAAAATGGCAGCTAACTATTAATGGGTAGAGCATTTTTAATTCTGTTCGTTATTCTAGATTTTCTCAATCTCATTTATTATTTTTTAATTGAAGCACGCCTTTTATTCAATTATCTTTACCAATTTTTAAATCTTACATTAATTCCCCAAATTTTACGAGTAAGTAAAGGTAATAAAGAACAAAGATTTTATTTGATTAGAAAGCGTGATTATCTGCTAAATGTATTTCATATTTTTACACTAACTTTATTTTAAGTGTAGTTTGGTGAAGGATGTAATCTGCTATTCTTATATATTTTAATGCTTATGGTGAGGAATAATTGTTTCAGCCGTTTACATATACGCTTTTTGTTTTATTTTCTGAATTACTGCGTCTATTTTCTGTTTCTGATACACATCTAAGTTTGAGGAAACAAATAGGTGCTGGTTTAAAGATTTTTTTTTTTTTTTTTGCGTGCTTAAAAAATTAAGTATTTACACTCAAATATTCAAAGTTTAAGGGGTTACAGTACCTCAAAAATGACCAAAAGACCAAAAAAAAATTTTATTGCTTATTTCAAAAGTAAAAGTTACTTAAAACACTCAGAAAAAAATAGCATTGTTCTAGCTAAATTATTTAAAAAGTTATGAGTGATTTTAGGGCATGCATGCTATGTGTTCTAATGGAAAAGCCAAACTTTAAAGTGCTTTTTCTCGGTGATCAGTTTTTAGTGTTTCTATGTTACTGGAAATGCAAAGATTTTTTTCTATTAAAGATATAACTTTAAAGCAATATTTTTTGCACTTAGGATAATATATTTAACAAAACTGTGCATTGAATAAGCGTTTTATAAATTACAAAAATTTTTGGAGTTTGTTAAGCCTCGAAAAACAAAATTTTCTAAGAACTTTTTACATAAAAGGTCACAAAATATTTTCTAACCAAAATATAAGAAAATGAATGCACAGATTTGCTGAGGTAATCCTTGTGATCATTTCGAAAAAAGAAATTTTGGAATTAGTGCAGAAACAAAAAAGCCTTAGGGTTTTTAAAAAATGTAAATTTTCTTACAATTTTCAAATTTTCAAAAAAAAGTTTTCAAAATTTTTAATGTTTGAAAATAAATTATTGATCGTTAAACAAGTGCAGAAACAAATATTTCAAAGAATTAACTCTTTCACTTAAATTAAAGAAATTTGTTAGAAAGGTACTGTAACCCCTTAAACTAAAACTATTTCTATTTTTAATGAGCCATAACATATTTGGTATTTGGGGTCAAACATTTAGAAGGAATATTAGTTGTCCCGGCCTGTAGGGGATCCTCTTCTCCCTCCCAAAGTCCTGTAGTAGCGTCTCAGCTTGCTACTCAGTGACATAGGCCGATGTTTGCACCCACGTTTTTAAACAAAGAATTAGCATCGAAAAAAAATCAATGTACAGTTTTTTTTTTAATTTGTCATTTTTTAAAAGAACGGTTAATATTTGAAAAAAAAAATAAAGAAATTTACTTTGGTTTTTAACTGATTCGTTATGTAACATTTTCTTGTAGCCCAGTATGAATACTAGCATGTAATTCAACATACATTATGTGCAAGAAATGAATCCAGTTAATACAGGGTTGAGTTGATGAATCGCACTTGTTGTCAAGTTGGTCAAGTTGATACGTTTAAAATTCAACTATTTTGTAGCTTTAAGGGTTGATTTATTTATTTGTTCTATTACTATTATTATTATTTTGTTACTTTCCTACCACATTTCCATATTCTACAGCTGATTATTCTGTGCTCCAAAAAATTATAATTATACATAAATTTAGTTTATCGTTTCAGATTCTTAATAAAATAAGTATAACCTAAAGAGTCTTAACCCATTAATGCCTGACATTTTTTTTCCAAAGATATTTTGTATACTGGTTACAAACTGGTTAATGGAGAGGAAAAATAATAAAAAAATATTATGTAAAAAATATTTTTTTTATTAAGGAAAGAAAAATCGTCCCTTAAAAGTTACGATAGACCCCAGAGGGTACATACTTTTTTTATAATATTTTTTCTGCCTACGATATAATATTTAAAAAGACATTTTATAAGAAGAAATAAAATCAGCAATTAACATAAACTGGGAAGCTGGGAATAACTTTGAAAACTTAGCTTTTTTTCTTGAGATTGTGAACGATGTCATTTTTGATAAAGATCATATTAAAACTGCTACAGAACACACTTTACAATAGTTATGTGCTGCAATCTATTAATAACGAATTGAAACAATACCAAGGTACTAATTGAACACTATTATTTGGTTGAAATGTTCATTTTTGGGAAATGTAGACCCTTTTTTTGGACCGTCCCTAAAAAGGGACGCTAGGCATTAATGGGTTAATAAAATGCCATAATTATTGATAGCTCGAAAATTGTAGAAATTTACTACAATCATGTACAAAAATTAACAGCATACATTTCCAAAAGCTAAGTATCTAATGTTATTGGTTTCCTATTCTCATTCAGAATTCTTTACTGTGCCAAAAACTCTTGTAAAACTAAAATAATTCATCTGGTATATTTAAAAGTATTTGTGTTTCTGACAGAATCACAACAGAATCTCATAAACAGTACATAATCCTGCTACAGTATTCCGAAGCAGATTTTCTGATAAATTTCGATCTTCTTACATGCAGTCTCCTAGATTTTCAAAGCTTTTTGTCCGAATATTTCGGTTCACATTTTAGAATGGCTTTGTACATATAGAGTGGAAAATCACTTCATGTGTACAAATGATTTCGTTACAGGCGGAGGCTTGTTTGCAATATTTTATTGCGATTATGGATTTTTCTACAGTTTTGAATAAAGTTGGATTTTATAAAATCGTTGCTTACCATGAAAATGCAGGTAGTTTGCACATGCATTTTCAATTGAAGTTGCAGTTTTACCTTTTAGAGAATATTATACATTATTTCTCCTGCCTGTTTTTCTGTCATTACTTGAGATCTTTCTCATTCCTTTCTTAAATTCCATGATTTTTCTCCCATTTCAAAGCTCATCGGGCAGGTTATTGATGACAAATCAGCCCACGGTTTTTCTTTTTTAATACACATTACTTTAATGAATATCATTGGACAACTAAGATGCTTTGGCACGGTTGAAAATAAAGTAGCACGCTAAAAACGCAAAGAATGGGTTCAATCCTTTCAACTGGTTTAACGTTTTTGAATTTTTTTTTACCAATTGATTTTGATCCAAATTTCGAAGAATAAATAACTAGAAAAGAAAATGTTTATTTTAGCGTAGTTATTGAGCATAAATATAATTTCTTACAGGCGTTTTTTTTTTTTTTTTTTGCTTAATACTTCATAAAAATATAAAAGTAAAATCTGCTTTCACTTTCTTTAAAGTGGGCGAAAGCTAACAATTCCATTTTTCCGTTTTTTTTTTTTTTTTTTTTATATACAGATAAAAATTACCGCTAAAAAAATCTATTTTTTTTTTTCAAAAAACTGCAGTTAATCACAAGCCAGTTAGTATGATATAATAGGGTCGTGGTGATAACAGATGCAAAACTCAAATGAATTTCGTTCAGTTAGAAAATACGTCGTAGGGAATAAACTATGATTAAAAAATTAATCACAATAGTTGGAAAAGAAATCAAAGAGATCAGTTTAAAAACAAGATCATTTAACTTAAATTACACTTTATGTAATGTAATTACATAAACATGGCATTAAAACAAGATAGTATAAGTTTCTTCGTATGGAGTGAACTTTTTCATCCTTAATGTTTCATTGACAAAAAAATCAAGATTTGAAAATTACGTACATGAAGTACGTAACATACTTTTAGTGCATGAGGTCACATTGAAGCACACGAAATTCTACATTACTCGAAACTGCTGCTCGTAAGATCTTCAGTGTCAAAGGTTGGTTTCTATTCCACTAACTAAACCAGAAGTCAGAATGTTCGTGAGAGTACCACGCTCTCATTCAGTACTTGAATGTACTTCGCTTTTTTTCAATAAACTAGCAAATATTAGCCTCCCAGCTAGAAAAAATCTGCTAAAAAACTTTGAAATACCTGCAGAAGATTTATTCATGTTTAGATCATGCTTCAAAAAACCTGCCGAATATTCAGAGAAAACTTAAAAAAAAAAAAAAAAAGTGGCTTTTCAGTAGATTTTACTGAAAACAAAAAGCATACTTTTTTTCTGTCTTTTAAAGTCTGCAAAAATCCTTTAAAAAACTTTGCTTTTTTGTCGCATCTTCTGTACATTATTTTTTTGTTGGGATGATGTATGTCATTCAAAGTTACTTTAAAGTATCTTTCCAGTAAGTTTTCACGAAAGTTGATGCATAATTTTAAAAATAAATCATTTTTTAACATACATATTTCTCTTGAAATGAAAATTAAAAGTCATTTTTTCTTTCTTTCTTTCTTTCTCTTTTTTCAGACATTTAACTAAAACTTCAACTGCTCGAAACTATGTTGGAAAGACTTATGCTTCACTTGTTCCAACCACGACACACAGTAAAAATAATAATGATCAAGTATATGATGTGGCATCGATTTTTGAGAAACATCGACCGTTAAACATCGATGGTAAAAGCATCGACTTTTTAACAAAAACATCGATGTTTTCAAAACATCGACATCGATGTCGCACCCCTAGTCCACATATTTAAATCCTAGTTTAGGCATTATATACTTTTTAGTTGAGCTCTTCTTACCAGTAAATTATTAACCCATTAATGCCTGACATTTTTTTTCCAAAAGGTATTTTGTATACTGGTTACAAATGTCTAATGGACAGGTCTAACTACCTGTCTAATAGACAGGAAAAATAATAAAAAAAATATTAAGTAAAAAATAATTGTTTTATTAAGGAAAGAAAAATCGTCTTTTAAAAGTTACTACAGACCCCAGAGGGTACATACTTTTTTTTACTAAAATTTTGTTCTGCCAACGGTATAATATTTAAAAAGACATTTTATAAGAGGAAATAAAATCAGCAATTAACATAAACTGGGAAGCTGGGAATAACTTTGAAAAGTTAGCTTTTTTTCCTTGTGATTGTGAACGATGTAATTTTTGATAAAGATCATGTTAAAACTGCTACAGAACACCCTTTACAATGGTAATGTGCTATAATCTGTTAGTAACGAATTGAAACAGTACCAAAGTGTTAATTGAACACTATTGTTTGGTTGAAATGTTCATTTTGGGGAAATTCAGACCCTTTTTTGGACCGTCCCTAAAAAGGGACGCTAGACATTAATGGGTTAAGTGTTTTCATTTTGCATGAATGTTAAAAGTACATTTTTCAACGTTCCTAAATTATAAATAAACATACAGGCATATGAATTACAAAATTTTATTCCAACGTTTTTTAGCACTAGCAAACAGGGATACTGCAGACACGGGTTTCGGTGTCACAAGGAACGCCTTTTTCAATGTGAAACATTGGGAAATTATGGATGCACAAACATCCGACAGAAGACTTTTTCTCGATTAAAAATTTTCAATTTATAATTTGCACTAAGGTAACCATTTTCTTCATACAGGCATCTACTCCCAAACAGCGCCGTCAAAACATACTCAGCATTATTTCAATCAAACTGTATCTAATGCGATTAGCGTTGTGTAATACATACAAGCAATCATGTTAAAAGCATATGCTTAATTGAAAACGCGCCACTGCTTACAGTTGAAGGAAAATGTATTGCAAATCACTTTAATTAAGATATTCATACCAGAGACATATTTTTAAAATGATTCGTGTGACAATGAGTGAATTCAATTTGTATTTCACGCTGATTTAATTAAATCACTGCATATGACATTACTTTAATCAAGCATAAATGGTAAAAGCTTTAAGCATTTCTTGTGATAAAGAGCAATATATATTCCGTATTGACACTAATGGCTTTTAAGTTGTGTTTAGTACGACGGTTAAATGCGGAAAAATGTATGTGTGAAACACGTTATTGAAATATTGCTATTTGCATCATATAATTAAGAGTCATTCCATTGTGACTAACGTAACATTCAGAGCTGATTTTGTAACTGTGTTTACTTGTGACTTAAAGGATAAAATTTCTTTTTTAGTTATGCCGGTGGATTTACAATGTACATGGTATCTATGTATCATTTCTGCTAAGAATTTAAAACAAAATTACTGACAGTAAATACTTTTTCAACTAAAATAGCAATGTGACTAATGTAACATTTTTGCAACCCTGAAAATTAATGTTGTGAGGCAAACTTTTCTCCAAGTTAAGCAAGCGTTAAAAATTGAATGATATATTTGAAAACTGTGTAAAGTTGTCTTTTAAAAACATAAAACACATTTATTAAATCTTAATTTTTTTTAGTCTTAAGTGTCTCTTTTACTCAAAATGTAGTGTGACTAACGTAACGTGACTAACGTAACCATCGGATAATAAGCAGTATTATAGACACTACATATTATGCTAATCTCAGTCATAATTACAATAATTTTTCAATTTTTTTAACTTCTTATGTTGTATGATTTTTATTTATGTATTTATTCATTTATTTTTCGATACTTTTTTCACTTCGGTATTTTTTGTTCTTCGGCTGAGGTTGACATTTTCATGAAATGACCCTTAATGCTTTTTGGTAAGTCTTTCGCAATATTTTCTCATTCAAAAAATTGAAAAAATAAATAAAAATAAAAGTTTTCGTTAATAAGGATTGTGATATTTTAAATTGAAATGTAATAATTCGGCGTTATAATAAAGATATTTACATTCATAATAATAGAGAGAGAGAAAAGCGTCAAAAAACATTTACTCGCGAGTTTTGAAAGTGCCGTTGTTAGGGATGGTATTCCAAAACTTCCGTATCTTTAATTATTTCGTCCTACTATTCTTGCATTCCAGAACCTCTGAATGTTACAAGACAAAAGCAAAAGTGCAGTGTACGAGTCAAGATTTGAAAAGTCAAAAAAAAAAAAAAAGTTAGTCCACATTAGGGGAGGAACGAATTTTTAATTTGTATATGGAATCTGCAATTTACGTTACGGTGAGAATTTGAACTGAAGAAAAGTGGTTTTTTTTTTGTTTTTTTTTCTTTTTATAAGATAACCCAAGTAGCATCAACTCATCGGATTTTGCTCGGCCGATCAACAAACTCCTCGTAAACTGATCCTGTAACGCACGATGACATCGTTCCGATCAGTATCCGAGCCGGTTTTCGATGAGCTACCTTTCATCGGAAAGCGATATCCTTCCGATCAACTTTCCCGATGAAAATAAGATGAGCTATATTCCATCGGAAAACGATATCCTTCCGATCAAGTTTCCCGATGAAATTCCTCGGCACGGGACTGTTCTGCTCGTAAATTGCTCCAAATCTCATCGTATTCTCATCGGATTTTGCTGCTCGGATTCTGCTCGGCCGGTGAGACATATTGGATCATCGGCCGATGAGAATTTCATCGGGTTTCGATGAATGGCCGATCATCGGCCGATGAGATGATGCTGCTAGGGAATGCTCCCATAAAGTATTACTTGATACAAACATGTCAAAAAAAAAAAAAAAAAAAAAAGGACAGTGGGGGAATAACAATAGGATATGATTGAACAATGTCAACACACTTTCAATACCTACCACTTAAAATGCTTATTTTCTTTGATGACCAGGGACGCCATTTCAAGTTTTTCCAGGGAGGGTTGGCAAAGGGTCCAAACACAATGCAATTTCACCGGAAAACATCAAAAACTACGCCCACTTATATGTAAATACATTGATTTCTCAAAGCCAGGGGGGAAATTGACCCCCCCCTGCCCCCCCCCTAAATGACGAGCTTGTTGATGACGATATTCTGTCATTTCTTTAAAGCTATGTAATTTTAATTTACCATACTGTTGTCTCTTGGCTATGATAGCAATCCGCACAGCAAGTAGCAAATGCTGTTAATTATTTTCCAAAGATGCTAGAAAAAAGTAATAAGAATTATACATATTTATGCTGAAAGCAGCATTTCTTTATTAAATAAAACGAAGCAATAGAAAAACGTTTGAATGATTTTTCAGAGAATTTTATACACGTTTCTGTCATAAAAGCATTTTTAATTAAAAAAAAAAGTCATTTTTCAAAGCACACTTGTAAGCTTTTCAAATTACAGCAAGCAAATGTAACACTTTTTTAACAAACACTTTAAAGTATTATTTTTAAAAATTGAATAAAATGTTAATAAAATTCATCAAAGGACAAAAATTTAAACTCAACTATGCATTCTTATCTAGTTAATTTCAAATAACCGAAAGATTTAATTACTTAATATTTAACTTTAAATTAAACATAACAGAAAAAAGCCTTCAACTTAAACACTTTTTTGAAATTTAATTAGTATGTGTGAGATAAAACCAGGTTTTTTTTTTTTTTTTTAAATAAAAAAACATACACGTGTTTAACTATGTCTCTTGGTACAATTATTAAATAACTCTAAAAGAAATGAAAAGAATTCCAATGATATGTTTTTTAATGCCTTAATGAACGTCTCCTTTAACATTTAATAACTATTGCACTTCTTTCACAAGTCTGGAGAAGTAATATGCAGGAGAATAAAAATATTTTGAATAGGAAGAATTCCTTAGATATGATATTAAAATTTTCGTCAGCCGCAAGTTTCAGAAAATCCTTTAGGGTTTCATTATTATTGAAACATTTCTTATTCAAACATTCTTTCTTCTTTGCTTGCCTAAAGGATGATTTTTGTCCAATTTTAAATGCTTTCCACCTTTTTGTGTTTGCTTTAGTATTCCAAGGGAAGATTAGATTTTTAATGAGAAAAAATTTAGAGATGTCTTGAAAACAATTGTCAGTTGCAGTAAAAACATTCTTACTTCCTTAGATGTATTTCTGGGTTTCACTATATTAAGAGGGAAACTTATTAAAAAGCAGAAGATGTACTTGCAGTAATGTAATATACGTATTATTTATTCCTAACATGAATTAATCTTGGAGGCATGTTAGAAATTGCGTTTGTGCTTGACACAGACGAACAGATTACAATTTGTTAAGCACATAAGTTGAACTTTCAAATAATTCGTGTCATAATTAACTTTAAATACCTGTCATAAATGTCCTATATTTTATTGCAAATGTAGGGGAGAGTCAACGATGGAATAAAACCGTGAGAAGAAGGGGACTAATGCATTTATATGCTGAAATAAATTATGATTGTTCGGTCTAGAGTCTACATATAAAGTTACTAACTTTAACAAGCTAAAAATATTGTTTAATATTTAGTTTTGGAACATAAATTCAGCTGTCAGAGTTCCTCCCATGTTTCATCCCATTAGTTTCGTGTATCTTTTTTTTTCTAAAGAAAAGTTACTGGCTTTTACTTTTATACATGCACAATAGTAAATACGAGTATTCCTACAGTTATTCCTACCGTGGAAAACTATATTTCCTTTTTTTTTGGCAAGCAATGTATTAAGTGAGGTATAATTTAAAATCGTTTAAAAAAATACTCTATTTTAACAAGAAGTTGATTTGAACTTAAGAAGGTGTAAATTACGTAGTTGTTACGTTACGTGAGATAGAATAAAAAGGCACTAACCAGGTTTGTTAGGTTTCTAAATAACGCAAAAAATGCAGTTTTTATAGTCCAACCGGTAAAACCACGTGCTGTTGTAGGTACGGGTAAGGCTCCTATAAGAGGGGAGCTGACTCATCTGACATTTTGGTTCCAAAACGGTGGGCGTGGAACCACTGGTATCTGTACTCAAGTCACATTGAAGAAAAGTGGTAGTGTAGCTGCATAGATGATGTTTGACTATTTTTGTCTGTATGACAAAAACTTTTCATAAATTCAGGCTTAAAACAAGTGCAATATGAAAATCGATCCAATTTCATGAAACATTTCCCAAGAAACTGTTTTTAAATTCGAGAAATAAGTTATCTTTTTAAATTTACCTAATAGGATGTTTTATCCAACTAATCATAAGTTATTTTACGCCAGAGCAACCAGGTGTAATATTAATGTGTTTCAAATGCCTGTAACAAGGCTGGATCCAAGAATGTCTTGGAACCAAAATGTCGGACAAGTCAGCCTGTCCTCTAAAAGAGCTCTAGGTACGAGGAGTGAATGAAGTGTAGTGATATCATCAAACATCATCAAAAACCCAACATGGTTAACCGGTTGCTCTATTTGATCGTACCCATAATGATGCCACAAACTCTAAAAATGACAAGGAGATAATACGCGGCTCAACCAGAAAAAAAATCTGTTTTTTAACGAGAAAGTACTGTTAGATCAATAATACTGTGTAACTATACATGACTCAGATTCCCTGACAATTTGTTTTTTACTTTACAGAAACGCCTGAGGCACCAACTACTGTCATTGGTGTTGCAGGGTCTCCAGTCAACCTTCCATGTAATATCACCCCTCCAGGCGAAGAGGAAGACGCCGAAGACGCGATTGTATTAGTTCTCTGGTACAAAGACGAATCCACGACGCCTATCTACAGTCTGGATGCCAGGCAAGGCAGTCTAGACCAGGCTAGGCATGCGGCCGTGGATGGTCTAGGAACAAGAGCTCGTCTAAGCATATCGGAACGACCTGCGTTTTTGAAACTAGATCCAGTGCTCATGGAGGATGAAGGAGAATACAAATGCAGGGCAGATTTCAAAAAAGCAAGGACGCGGTACATGTCAGTTCTCCTCAAAGTTGTAGGTCAGTAGCAACTCTTAGCATTTAATACACTCTAAAATAGGTTCAGAGACGCCCCTACAAAAAAAGAAAATCCGGTAAGATTTACGGTTTTAAACCAGAGAGCATTAGGATGGGTTGTGCAACACTAAAATGTACTGAGTACATCCGTAAATATGAAGTTTTTTATTGTACAAGGACATATTTTTGTCCTGAAAGTTGCGAAGTATATCCTTAAATGTGATGTTTTTTTACTGTTAAAGAATAATTTTGTCCCGTAAAAATTACGCAGTAGTTCCATATATACGACGATATTTCACCATACGAGAACAAGTTTATCAAACATTCGAAATATTTACCGAACAAAGCGATAAAAACAAATTCAAAGATGTTCATAGAAAAAAATGGGCAGCCAGTACGTCTCATTTCCGCCGGTAATACACCTGACAAAAAAATGAAAGTTTTAAATGAAACTCAATTACGTTTCTGAAATTAACACCAAATATTTCCAAAGAATTTGGAAAACTTTGCAGTAAACGCCAGTCATGCCTATGGAATAACTTAGAAACCTTCCACGAAAACTTATGTATATTTCCAGTAGAAGGTTGACACCATTCAGATTTACCAGGAAGATCCGGGTGCACTTTAGCCAACATTTTCAATGATAATGCAGAATTGCATGGAAATAGATAGCACCTTATTTGTTAATGACTTAAATATCCAGAGCAATTACATGTGCATTGCTGTACTTGCCTAAGAAGTAATACTTCTTAAATGCGTAACTTATAGACTTTCCAATAACTAAAAAATATGGTGATGTTATGTTACCATCTGTGATCTAAAACTGCCCAAATACTATATGAAAGGTACACGCAGAACAAAAATATAATAGTTTAGTTCCTTAGAGTAAGCAAAGAAAAACAAACTTTTAAATAATTACACCTTCTACGAAACGAAGCATAAAATCTGTTACAGAGATTTATTTTCCAACCAGTAATTTTTAACGCGCTTATCCACTGAGTATATTGCTTGAATTTAACATAACTGACACCACATTTGAGATTTTACATTCGTCGCCAAATTTTCTAACTAGCTTCGTAGTTTATAGTCAAGTGCTAGCCAGTTTATGGCGTTGTTTAGTCTGCAATAAAGTTAACAATTTTCACCAAAAAGAAGAACTTATAACCACTAGGGTGGAGCGAAAAAAAAAGAATTTTTGATTTTTGTAAACGGGTATCTTTCATTTACTGTGAACGAGGATAAGTAACAATTCTGTAAAATATTTCACTTTTGCGACGTCATCTTTAGTCTGCGCATTTGGCTTAAAGTTTTGAAATTTTTGATTTTTTTTAGATTTTTCAAATTTTTTTAAAAAATATTGAAAATGATAAAACTAGTGACGGGTGGTTATTAAATGGAAGAAAAAGGTTTGAAATATATAAGGAATTTTTTAAAACCATTTTAGATCATGATTTCAGTCTGCGCATTAGGCCCAAAGTTCACCAAATTGTCCGAAATTTCCGATATTTTCAATATTGAGGAGAAATTTTATAATTTAATCTTTCCTCTCAATATTTATTTATAGTGCCTTCAAAACATTTTCTTAATCATTTTGTGGCTTCTTTGAACTACTCAACTTTTTGCTTGCTCATTGAAATTACCCAGGACTCACCACGAGGAAGTGGCAGCACTTTGGGTGCCGCTCCCCTTGCTTCCAACCAATGAGAGCTTCCAACCAACAAAATCCGACGAAAACTGGATTTGTATGAGGAACAAACATACATACATAAATTTTTATACATATAGATATCGATAACAGCATATTTCTTGGGTGCAAAGTATATATTGTTTTGAATGGATGTGACTACAGTTTCCTGCTTTTTCCCGGAGAGATAAGTGTAACTCTTTACAATCTCACACAAATTCATAGCTGAATTAGTAACGTCTACACTTCATCCTAAAAGAGTAAGGACACTTTTACCGCGAAAGTTATGAACTCTTTTAAAAATTATAGTCTAAAGATTATGTTTACTGCAGTCAACCATCTGGCTTGGGAAAGCTTTCTTGGACTTCTGTTTCATAATTTTTTGGATATTTTCCCAGTCAAAACTACCTTGCTCATCTCATGAAGTTACTGTTGCTCAGTACTTAAATCATTTTTATTGTCAAAATCGTTCTGATCAATGACAAATTCTATAGGTTCTTATTGAACTGACTTGAAAGTATAACATGCTGTTTAGCTTCGGAACAGGCCCAAAAAATCAGTTTGGTCCACTAATGGGTCCATCTAGCTTTTGCAAAAAATGCCGCAAATTAAGTTCATTCAAATGTAATTGGCAAATATCCCATTACAGAAATCTACCAAGTTTTTCTTCTAGTTTCCGTATTATGCCTTTGTATTTTCCTGTCTTTGTAGTGCATCCATCAAAACCAATGCAAACAATTTCCCAATCAAAGAAAATTTTTTGTTCCTGACTTGCCTAAGAAATGTAAATGCGTACTCTCATTGGTTGGAAGCAAGGGGAGCGCAGGCGGCACCCAAAGTGCGGCCACTTCCTCGTGGTGAGTCCTGGGTAATTTCAATGAGCAAGCAAAAAGTTGAGTAGTTCAAAGAAGCAACAAAATGATTAAGAAAATGTTTTGAAGGCACTTTAAGTAAATATTGAGAGGAAATAATAAATTCTAAAATTTCTGCTTAATATTTAAAATATCGGAAATTTCGGGGAATTTGATCAACTTTGGGCCTAATGCGCAGACTGAAATCATAATCTAAAATGGTTTTAAAAAATTTCTTGCGTATTTCAAACCTTTTTCTTCCATTTAATAACCACCCGTCACTAGTTTTATCATTTGCAATATTTAAAAAAAAAATTTGAAAAATCTAAAAAAAATCAAAAATGTCAAAACTTTAGGCCAAATGCGCAGACAAAAGATGACGTCGCAAAAGTGAAATATTTTACAGAATAGTTACTTTTCCTCATTCACAGTAAATGAAAGATACCCGTTTACGAAAATCAAAAACTCATTTTTTTCGCTCCACCCTAATAACCACCCTTTTTAGAACGTCTGAATGCAAATAAAGGAGGGAGCGCACGAATATTCTCCACTTAGAATCAATGTTCACGAGATGGCATACCTATCGTTTTTGAGTTTTGCTAGATGCGTGCACATTTACGTACGCACTTGCGCACACACGCACATACAAATACCACGAAATAACTTGTGATAAAATACTCGAAAAAAATTAAAAACAGGTATTTTGGTTGTAAATAGGTTTTAAGAACATATGCACTTGCCTACCGAGGAAAAAACTATTTCCTAATTACTGGGAATGAGCAAAACAAAAATATAGGTACAACATTCAAACGTTTTCTATGACAGCTATTATTTTATTAGAAATGATTTTAATTATTCTATATTTTTATTATTCATATTTTATTTAAAAGTTGATTTGTTAAAATATAACTTTGCATAATATGAGAGAAAAAATATATTATCCATCATATTTTCTCTCTTGCTAAACTTTTTTTTTCATAGTCATCTTTGGCACTGCGAGGCGAAATTTAATTCAAATTTTCATGTTTTTTTTCCAGTTCCACCAGGAAAACCAGTTATTACAGACCAAAACAAAGAGGTCCTACAGAGCTTAATAGGGCCTTATAACGAAGGAGAACCACTTGTACTCATCTGTGATGTCATTGGAGGTAAAATTTATTTTTCAGCATTCAATTCCTGCAATTTTTTTTTTTTTTGTAAATAAAATGTATTCATTTTTACGGGCTGTAAAGGTGTGAAATTACAAAGCTTTCAGAAAAAATTAATAATAAAAACGGCAATTTTTTGCTGAATTGCTTTGCACTAAGATGGCTTTATCAGTACAGTCTTGTTTAAGAAAACTAAATTCTAATATAAGATTGCTATATTATATTTATTAAAATCTTAGGTTGAAGACAGTTTAGAAACTTTCAGTAAAATGAGTAAGTTCATTATAACCGCGTTAAGTCAGCAGAGAGCATGTGAATTGGAAGCTAACTGATAATGTTTATAATCGGCTTTAAATATGAAATTTTAATTTGTTTTCTTCGGTTTATGTAACTAACTCACTTTTAGGTTTAAAAGATTGAATTTTTCAGGTTTTCTCCTTATGATGCAAAACATTGGTACCCAACCTTTTATTTCTTGAGGGCCTAACCGAACACTTAAAAAATTCTCGTTGGTCTATAAAATTTGAGTATGGCTAATGTTTTTACATAGATTTATATTTTATGGTTCATTTTTTGCAATTTAATGTTTTTCCGAATATTCTGGAGAAGCACAGCCAAGGAAGAAAACTTAAAAACAAGAATTGTTTTTATCTATATTACATCTTTGTTGTTGTCTTAGTTCATCTAAGCTGGCAATTTGGAGTGCGCTGCTTCACTTTTCCAACTGTACCGTAATTTGGTCCCACTTTCACAGTACACATATGCCATAGACCCTTTTATAGGGTAGGAACCATTTTAAAGCACAACAACACATTCACACAAAGAAAGGACAAACACAAGAGAGCGAAATTACATCCATTCTATAGCCGGGATTCGAATCCGGAACCTCCCTACTCGTGTCAGACTTCTTTGACCACTAAACAAGTCCGCCGGTATTACACTTTTATTTTCTAGTCATGGAGTTTTCATCTGTTTTTAGTAACCCATTTTTGACTATTAGTATATAAATTTTCAACAGCAATTCTTAACACTAAATAAAGATGATAAGTACCGTAAAGTCGGGCTACTTGGACCCACAATGGGGTTACTTGAGCCCACAGTAAAATGATAATATCTGGGTTTGTTACCAGCGTTAGAAACTGCAGAGTGCTTCTACCTAGCGGAGAAACGAGTAACTACGCGCAAGTCTTCAACTAATAAGTACCAAACCTAGATTTTATCATTTTACTGTAATGGGCTCAAGTAACCCCCTAGGGTCCAAGTAACCCGACTTTACGGTAATTTAGAAATGCTCCAAAACCTAGCTTTTGGTTCATAACAGATTCACATGGACCAGCTTCGTGGACCGCAGTAAGTTCACTGGTCGTAGGAAGGGCATTACTGTTGAACACAGTAAACAAAAGTTCAGTGCATTTAGGTATGAAAAAAAATATACAGTCGACGCTCGATATAACGACCGTCTCCGTCCTACAGAAAACGGTCTTTATTACGAGTGGTCGCTATAAAAGGTAGAACATAGAGTATATTGGGATACAGTTGTGGGTTTTCCCACCGGTCGTTATATCGGGATGGTCTTTATAACGTGTGGTCGTTATAACGAGCGTCGACTGTATATTAAAACGTTTTACAATTGCTACATCTAAACCATAATAAAGAGAGTTAATTGCGCAATCAGTGAAAATCACACTGTAACAATTACTCGTAATTTAATATCGTTTAAAAAGTTTAAAATTCACATAATGGATAAGGAGTATTTTTAAATTTGTTCTTCAGTTCTCCGAGAAACCACATGATTTTTTATGAAAAGAATTGAAATACATAAGCATAAAAAATAAAATATATGATTTAGCCCTAAAGTGTTGTCTATAAATCTTTCCTCTCTGACTACAAGAGAATAAATAACGTCCTTAAAAAGCAGCACAGAATATCTAACGTCGAAAATAAGAAAATTTCACTAAAAAATATCTTTATAAATAACATCCGTTTGCTGAAAACTCAGTTTTTAGTTTCTAAAATATTTGCCATTACTCTCGATTCTGTAGTTGTCTTCTATTACAAATTACTGAATCTATTTACTAGATACCAAACACCGTAAGTATTACAGCTTAAGTAAAATGTAGCACTTAGTTTTCAGAATCATGTATACGTTTTTAAAAGCTTTTCCAAAATAAGCTTTTTGAAGAGTATAATTTAAAAATAAGTCGAAAGTTTTCCGAAAAAACTACAACATAAGGAAAAAAACTCGTTTGTAAGTTTAATCCGAAAGCATAAATTAAACATATTGAAGGAAACTTTCAGTATATTAAAGCTCTTTTGAAGCGGAAAATATTATTAGGAAGCAAGTAAAGGTAATGAATAAAAAATATCTTTTAGAAAAATATTTCCCAGAGCCGTAAATTGAAACTTATTGTTTTGGTTTTTAATCAAAATGTATGGCTTTGAATTTCTTTTATGTCGCTTAATTAAATAAACGTCAAAGAAAAGAAATTGAAAGAGATGCAAGATAGAAAAGAAATGTCTAATTGCTTAAAAATTCAGCGTGCATATGTAAGTTATTGAATTATGGTGTGAAACTTCTTTGGCATTGCATTAAAAATGAAGAAATAAATTGCTCTTTTACCCGAAAAAAATCAACGGAAAAAAAGCAATTTTATCTTTAAAATGACACATATTTGTTGGTTAATTTGTACTTCAGATTCCTGGATATGAATATTTCATTGTAAGTTTTTTAATAAGGGCAATTGTTTCTGATGCTTCAACTTTATCGTAAATGTTTTTTTCCCTCGAAAATATCTGATATAGTTTTGAAAAGAATTTAATAAATTCTTAATTGCTTTGCATATTGATTGAACTTTTTTTTCACAACTTTTTTTTTCTTTTAGCAGATTTTATTGCCTAAAATTCTACTGATAATTTATTAAATTAGAACGCAGAAAAAAATCTACATTATTCTACTATTTACCCTATTTGAATTTTGCCTTTTTTTACATCTAATGAAATATTTATGCAAATGAACTGAACTTATAGTGCGCTCTTTTTAAAATAAACTACTTCTTTCATTATGTTAGAAATGTTATTAAAAAAAATGCCATTGTGCAAAAGGCAAAGCCACGAATATAAAATTAAATGTTAAGACTAATGTTTTTAATAATAAGTGACTTTCAATCAAAAGAAAAGTTATAGGAATGAGGTATTTTTCCATTAGAAAATTAAAAATAAACTGCTTTTAAACTGGTTTAAGCGAAAATAGGTAGTACATTTATTGACAGAGGAAACGTAAACTATATTACCAAAAACGTCTGGTCAGTTTCCAAATCAATATATTTTTTCTAGAAAGATTTTTTACAGGATTCACTGGTCCTTCTTTATCGCAAAAATGAGGAATCATCTGTACATTCCAAAATTAGTTTCAACTGCTCTGCTCCGTTATTTTTATTTATTTTCTTTTCGAGTTTTGTAAAAGCATCATTGATATTCAGGCATGTACAAGCCTTTCTTAAACAAAATACCACTTTTTATTGCAAGGTTTTGGCTCAAAATTGTTAAACTGTTGCAGTCAAACTATAGCAGATATTTCGAAATTTTAGCAACATTCAAGACGCACAATAAACTAAAATTCGAAATCAAAATATTTTTTTAAAAAGGTTAAAATATGAATTTTTGAAGATTTGTTCACTGCACGAATGAAAAAAATAGCGTTTAAAATTCTTCCCAATTTTTGAACTACGTTCTATGCGACAACTTATAAAATTAATCAATTGATGTCGTAAAACTATATATCTATGGAACATAATGAAATCATTCAATGTTTCTCTGATTAAGGGGTTTTCCACAAATTATATATTTATCGAATCGCAGCAAAGCAACATGAAATGCGAACACAAATTACTAATTTGTGAACAATCCTTTTGGATATATATCCTATCCATGAAATAATAAAACACTGTTCATCATTTCTTCAATATCTTTCTAAATGCTTACGATATATTTACTGCCTTTAAAAAATACTGCATATACAAATTGCCAGGAAACTATGATAGCACTTCAATTCAATAAAAAAAAATTCCCTCGACATCTCCAATTCTTATAAAACTTGCTGTGAGGGACACATATGACAAGAAAAGTAATCATGCCGATTTTTACATTTTTTTTAAGTACGAAATACAGGGTTGTAAAAAACAGCAAAAAGTGGCTGCATGCAAATAACTAACTGCACTCCTACTCATAGTAGAATAAAAATTCAAAAACTATTGTAAAGCTAAAGAACAGAGCTTTCTATTGATATGCAACATGACTTTCTTACGACAGGAATAAGCTTCAAGGTCATTAGAAAGATTTAACAGTGTAAAGATCCAAACATCTGCGGAAGAAATAGGTATTTTTCAAAAATTTTGTTTCTTCATTCCTAAATTAAGTGGTGTTTTTGTAGAAACCTACAGAAAACCTATATAACGTGCAAAACTTGTCATGAAATTTATAAATTATTCTCATAGTATATCAAAAAAAAGTCTCTTCTAAAAAAAGGCAGACGAGTTTCCGATTTAAAACTATAAAATGCACAGTAATAAGCTGAAAAACTAGTAATTTTATAGTTTATTACTGTAAAGTTAGAAATGTTACAGTTTATTGCCGTAAAATTTAAAATATTGCACTGTTAAAAACAGTATAATACTGGTAGCCGAGGCTCCAGTTTAACTGCAAAATGCACGGTAATAAGCAGAAAAATTAGCAGTTTTACAGTTTATTACTGTAAAATTAGAATTATTTACAGTTTATCACTGTAAAATTAGAATTATTTACAGTTTATTACTATCGAAAGAAAAAAAATCTGGTATGGAGTTGGAGTGAGCAAGATAAACAAGTCAAAAATATTTTGTACGTGTGGTTTCCCACGAAACATTGGAAAAAAATGTTTTACAATGATTATTTTTCTAAAGATCGCCGATTTTAGCATCATTCAGTGGATTTTTCGCAAAATATCGCCAACAGCGCCAAATTGAACCCAACTTCCAATCAATTTTTTTTCGCCAAATTTGTCGCCAACTTGGCGATATGTTGCCAAATTGGCGTCAAACACTTGGCGAGCAAAAGCTTGGTGATATATAGCCAAGTGGTCGCGCCAATTCATATTATTTGTCTGCATTGAAATTGACACTGATTTATTCCAAAAAAGAGGTAAAACACCCCCTTGGAAACATTTGAATGTAACCACAAGAGGAGGTTCACAACTAGACCCTCCTCAAAGCCTGCATGCCAAACTAGAAGCTCCTACGGCATATAGTTTTGGAATTATGCGGCATACATATATACATACATACGCACGTACATACGTATATACAGACGTCACGAGAAAACTCGTCATAACTAACTCGAGGGTGGTTGAAAAAGATTTTTCGGCTGGTTATATGTTGTCAGGTACATATGCACGTGCTGACAAATCGGAAAAACTACCCAACATTCATTCGGCGGTGAGCAAAATCAAAATTTAGACCCCAATTTGAGTAATTTTTTTTTTTTTTTTTGCGATTACAATACTTCCTTTACTACGTAAAAGGAAGTAAAAATCTTGCAGAAGGAAATCCATGAAAAAAAAAAAAAAAAAAAAAAAAAAAAAAATATATATATATATATATATATATATATATATATATATATATATATATATATATATATATATATATATATATATATATATATATATATATATATATATATATATATATATATATATATATATATATTTGTGTGTAAATATTTGTTTTAATTTTGATAGTAAAGTTTTGCAATACCATTAGCTTGTCTGCAATATATATTTAATTTTCCGTTCATAATCTTTAAAAAAAAATACTTGCTCATTAATCAACTTATTTTTTGAATTTTCTCATCAAAAATTCAGTGGAAGTATTTTATTTCAAATTCTCTGTCTGGTTAAGTTTGACAAAAAAGAATACATTAATAAATTTTGGAGTCAAAAAGAAAAAAAAAATGAATGAAGAAAAATGAATGAATGAAAGAAAAATAAAAGAAAAACATGCGATTGAGGCATTGAACAAAACTGATTTCCTAAACAATTATTGGGTAGCGGATGATATCCACCCAGAACGACCAGATCTTTGATCTTTTAAATATTTACCTATAGTTTTTATTTTTTAAAGACGGCTCGAAAAAGAGAGCAGATAATATATTTTTTGTTTTAAAATGAAAGTTACATCAAGGTAACTTTTATTCGAGTTTAATAATATCGTTTCTTGGATTCATTTTTATAGAGCTCTTAGCTTTTTCAACCATTACTATACATTGTGTGCAAACTTAACTTTTATAGCAATTATCTTAATAAATTATATTCAGGAATAATCCAACTTATCTGCTGCAGTAACTATTTTTTAAGCTAAATTTAAATATTATGTGTGGAATATGATTAATTCGTCCACTTGTATTACGTTTTAATTTAAAACTGAATTTCTAATTTAGTTTTCAGTTTACTTTTCTGCATGTACACATGAAAGATCTTTAATAATCGTTTCTGTCACCTTATGTGAAACGTTTCCGAGGACAAAAAATGGTAAAAGAGCATCTTTAAGTCACAAACTGACAAATTCATACTGGAATACATAATATTTTGAAAGAGGAATAGATTACAAATTTATGATGCATATATATGTCAAAGAAAATGTGGATATTGACTATTCCGTTACTGATTAATGGATTGTAAAAAATGAAAACATAATCCATTGGAATCCCTTGAAATTCATTTTGAGCCTCCATTGTATTCAAAATATAGGAAGGGATTTTCGAAAGGCCTCCCAAACCATTCGAAAGGAATTTAAGACTTCGAAGCTTCCGTTCCATTAATTTTAAATGAATGGCGGCAGAGGAGAATACGGAACTCACTTAAAATCACGACGGCTCGGAATTATTTCAAAAAGATGGTGGATACGACTTTTCGATAAAGATAACGATTCTTTCAAAACAATAACGAAGCCGCTTACGTTGAGACACACACTTGGCAACTCTATCATCTGTAGCTTCTCTGCTAAGTTTCTGCAAACTGAGCTATTTGTTATAAATTGCTTTTTCCTTCTTTTTCTCTGCTAGCGTACTGCTGAAATTGTTGTTCTGCGGCAGATATGAAAAATGGCATTTCAAAATATCGCTTGCTGGTATCTGCAGCCAATGGTGTTCATTAGTTTGACATATTTCCAACATCACAATAACCATTAAATTAGAAATGCTATGCAGAGTGCCTTTCAATTTGCAAAGAAGTTTTCAGCGATAACCCCCACAATAATAATAAATTTCCCTGGTTTGTTAAAGTAATTGGTTCAATTTCAAACATCGGGAAACTTAATCTCTTAAGTAAGAAGAAAGCTCCTGTTTTGTTTTAGTTTAACGCTCAGTTACGTTGTAGGAATTCCTTTATGTTTGAAATCTCTGAAGTTTAATGAGGATATTTTGAAGCAATTAGCAATGGAATGTTTCTATTTTTGAAGCAATTACTCAAAATAAAGAGCTGTTCCTCTTAAGCAGAAAAGTTTTAAGCATTCGAGGGATTAACGCGTAAAAAGTGTATTAGGTTCTAGGCGAAAAATATACCTCTCTCGTAATTATACGCTCAACACAATGAATGAAGTATATCCAAACGTTTATACTTGTTTCAAGGTATAAAACTGTTTTCATTTAAATTTCTGCTCAAATTTTAGGGTGAATTTTATAATACAGGCCAACTTAATTATGAAGGTTAACAACGTTGATATTTTTAATTTCAACAGCGTTTAAATCATAGAAGCGTTCTTTGACACAGCTAATGGTTATTGATAACTATAAAGTGTGGTTACCTTCAAAACATTAAGACGTACCTTGCTTAATAATTTAGACATGTGTTTGGTAAAAAAGTTGTAAATGTATTTTCAAACATTTTAAATATTCTGTACTTTTTGTCATTTTAGGGATAGTCTTTAGCTGGCTCTTAATAGTAAAATTATGATCACTTATGCATTTCGAAAATCCACACAGACTTGAAGAAGCAAATAGTTTTCTTTTTCTCAAAAAAAAAAAAAAAAAAAAAAAAATCATGCATTTAAATCTGGGAATAATCTATAAACATCATGAGAATTTTTGCTCGTTATATAATTTTTCTATAGGTTTCCATAAAAGCACCCGATATGCAAAAGGTATTTCGTTAATTTATTTTCTAAGGGTAGACATTCTCACTTGTGGTAAAATCCCATATAGTACAAGTATAGTTGTCAACGTTCATAATACAAGGTGTGTCTATTAAATTCAAGGACTGGGGCTAATACAGCAAAATGAATAAAAAAAACAACATTCGTGTAATAGTCCCCAAAATAGTCGTCTCTAACATTTACACATTTCTGTTCACAATATTACTAATTCTGCAAACACGCTTCATAGTCCTCTGAAAATATGCTTCAACAAGCTTAGCGATTACGTTGTTCTTCATGTCATCTATGTTCTGAAATTGATGCCTTTTTAGAGTGTCTACACATTTTCACGCTACTACACGTTCCTTTACACGCTCCTATACATTTTTTATGAAGACTACACGTATGGCCCTGGAATTTAATAGACATACCCCTGGAATTTAATAGACAAGACATAACATAAGACTGCTCTAAAAGGGATGCTCTTTCAGGATGTAGGGGACCTAAACTTCGAATCATTTCTTCAGAGGACTGACTACAAAGGGTGTTTCTTGAGTTAATACCGCTGTAAACAAAATTGCGTGAGTGCCAACAACTACTATTTTGAGTACTATTATACTTATGTTTGATTTTTAAAATTTATTTTATTGTATTTGCCGCAATCATTGCATTCAATAGACACATCTTGTAAAAAAACTAATTTTACCACTTATTCTGTCATTAGAGGGTAAAGGACAGTAATTGCAAATTTTCTATGTTTTTAATGTTTCGCATTTTTCCTATTTAGCACTTTTGCTTTATTTTACAAATTTACTTAAACAGAAAATAAAGTGGAAAGAACATCAAATTCCTACATTTCCCTATTGTTGGTGTGAAATCCAAAATCCATTTCTTTAAATATTTCAAACACACATTTCTGCAGGTACTGAAACGTACCTCTCCACGGTAGTGTGTTTCGCGATTAGTAATTCATTGAAAAATTTTGCAATGAGAGTTACAACTGAACACTTGTGTCAAATAAAATGCATACAAATTGAAGTGAAAACTAAATTTTTCTTAGCGTTTGAATTTTCTTTGTGCTCTATTATTTTCACCAACATTACAATTTGGTTTTCTCCTACCTTCCGCATGTGTTCAGGAATTCAAATAAAACGAAAGGAAGCACGACTTTTCTCGAATAATTTTCCTTTCTATCTCGGAAATACTTTTAGTTTGCATAAAGACGTCTCTAAAAGTTTTACTAAGTCTAAAATAATTCGAAGGTTGCTTTCTTGTTATTTTCCTTTAGTTTCATTTTACAAGGTTACATTCAGTGGTGTCTTGCTCGAGTTTATACATCTTTGGAATCATGATATGTAAGAATTTTCAATTTTAACGTACCAAAATTAATTTCTTGTTTCAATCGGTCTTAAAATGGAGCAAGAGGTTGTGTTCTTATTCACTAAATCAACTGCAAAGCCGTTTATTAATCCTAGTTTGTGGTATGCTAGCGAGTTGTTATGTGGAAGTCAAGTTAATTAACACAAAATGGCTGCCTTCGATGTACGCATCTGAACAGCTTCGTATTTACAGTGCTTTCATACTCACTTGATATTGTTTTGAAGTATTTCATAGCTAGATTTGTAGAGTGAAAAGAACTTCCAGCTAAGGGACACAATTAGAAATATTTATTTGTTAGCTATTTAAATATGGCTTTGTAGATATTAACTATGCAAACATATTCTTAAAACAGAACCAACTCCACAAGCTCTTAAGAATGTACTCTCAATTTTCACATACTGTGATTGCCTAAAAATATTTTTTGCAATACATTTTGTAGCATAACTACACAGTTAGGGCCCTGCTCCACATCAGCGGAAAACACGACCGAAACCGAAGGCAGAAACCGAAAATCCGGGTATTTTCCGTAGGAACACTATTTAATCCATTTTACGTTTCTGCTTTACGTCAATGTGGAGCAGGGCCCTGGTTCTAATCTGGAGCCAAGATTAGAAGGTAAAAATGAATAAGTTACTAAAAAGAAGCTCATTTGAAACCAAATTACGACCAATGAAGACTGTATTTATATTCATAATGCTATACACTTTTAAGGTTTGAATTATATTTCTGTATGAAATGTAACACAAGAACACACAAAATAATCTGCTGTAGAAAAACCTTTCATCAATATTTGATATTTCTGCTTATTAATAGAATAATGCGAACGTAATTGAAATATATTCGGGTATCATAAAAAATATTTGTGTCATGTTACTCAGATCATATATTTCTATTTTATTTTAATTGGCTTTCTTTTGATGACTCGCTGAGAAATCACTTATCATTTCCTCAAAATACATATCAAAGAAAACATTTTCATTTTCATTCTGAGAATATTTGGCTTACATCTAGAATATGCTTTGGTCTGATTGATAATTTGAATTCATGGCTCAGTCGTCCGTGCGCCATATTGGTTTGTCACGATTCCAAATCGGCCCATTATCAGGGACCAATAGAATCTCTCTCTTCATCTCCCCCCTCCCTCCTTCTTGATCGCTAAATGCTAGCTTTAAAGATATGTGCTCTCCATTATTTGCCTCATTCACTGCAGGGATTTGTTTAATATGTTTAATATGTTTTAGTATTCACCGCTTTGAAACACATAATTTTCAACTAATTAGAGTATTCTGGAAGAAATTGTGCATAGTTTATTTACCAAGTATATTAGATAATTGCTTTATTTTAGACATTAATGAACTATTTAAATTGACGCATAATTAGTATACATTAAAATAAAGTTAATAGTCTTTAATCTGCTCTATTTAGGTTGAAATAGTGTAGTGTTACTTTTTTCTTTTGTTTCATACATTTTTGCATTAACTCCCTTGACAGAATGGTTACATTCGCTTTTTTTCAAGAAAAAAACAATGTAAACAAAAACTCCCTTTTGCGTACATTAGAAGAAAGTTACATATCAAGCTGATATGCACAAAGTAATTTGTATTTCAGTTAGCATTTTTAATTGTAAATCTAAAAAAAACAAACAATATTATGATGGCAGCCACGGTTGTAACTGCAGAATATAAGGCCGTAGAAATGAAAATATTCGACTTGATATAAAATTTAAAATTATGTTATTTGATCACAATATACAAAAATTTGTCACATGTTATAAGTACTGCATAGATTGGTAAATACAAAAAATCGATCTTTTTCCGTCCATGATTTTGTCACAAACCTAAATCTTATTGCCGATGAAATTCACCCATCTGATATTCTACACAATCGTTAACTTGATCACATTTTCCTACTTATAAACAGATATCAGAACAACCATCCTCTCTAGTGGTGATTAATGACATCATACTTCCATCATCCGGTTCTCTTTTCTTCGGTTGACAACAAGTATTATTAAGTTACAGGTCTCAGCGATATGTTGAGTCTTTTTTCTGCTCCTCGTTTTCCTTAGCTTTGGAATATTTTTAGCCACTCATTATTGTCACTTTTCTTTCTTTTTTTAAATACGCATTGCTTTATCAGCGCATGCTGTTGCGTTCTGATTTTCATTTATTAATTGTGTAGTTATGAAAAGGAGAAATTACTAGCTATTTGCATTTCTAAGCACATTTAATTCAATAATGGTAGTTTCATGCTAAAAATCAATTTTCTTGTGCTTCGCGCTAATTGCTTGGGATAAGTGACAATTGCGTGCTGATGTACTGCTTCGACAGTTAACGACTACCATTGACGTTGCGAGGCCATAAACCACATTAATATCATTCACTATTTGAAGATATTCAATGCAGAAGTCACTGCTCTCAATGCATCTAGTACGTTATACACTCGTTGCCTGTCTAGAGAAACACTATTGATATATTCAAAACATAATGCAATCGCGGCAATGGTTGAATATGGATTGAAAAATTACTATCTGGTGAATTTATAAGTGTTGATGACGTCAAATAAAGGTGAGCAGTAAAAAATAATAATGTTTGTCATCTGAAAGTCTAATTATGTTTTTCGCAATGACGATAATTGCGATATGCGTGTGGTTTATTTCCGAAAGCACATAATCCAACTTTGCCTCTGAGCCCTAAAGTCGTTTTGGCTCAGTGGATAAAGTACTGGGTTGCCATCACAGGGAACCGATGATCCGGATTCGCCGGAGACACACATCCGTACGCCAAATTGGTGACCAGACAATTCAACAGATGTCGCCACTACCGCTAGACTGCGGAATGCAATCCTGCTTGATTTAGGAGCAAATGCTAATGGATTAACAGTGGGAATACACGACTTTTGAGGTCCAAAAAGAAAACATATCAGATTTTTTTTTCTCTGTCATTCTTAAAAACAGTAAAGATCTCATTTCACTTTGAAGATACTCATTATTAGACTGTCAAACTCGCTTCATTTGGTTTTGAAAGTTAGACATGAAAAAAGGATGAGCAACATTTCGACAAATACTTAAAACATAGAACAGCTCTTTCGTTGGAACAACCAGAAAGGCATTAATTCGTTGCAGAAGTCATATCCGCTAAGACGAAGATATGGAACTAATGAAAAGTACATTACTCGCATAACCACATTAAATACCTGCATTGAAAGCGACTCTTTGTACTGGGGAATTTGTCAAATTTCACCGGTAGTTAATTCATTCCTCTTTTTTTTTTTTAATGATATGTATCCATCTTAGTACGTTTTGCGACAACAAAAAAAGTTAAATAGTAGAAAATGGAGAAAATATTCACAATTCCTCTTTACTAAGCCTATTGAGTAGAGGATTAGAAAAATGATTTATATGGGGAGTTTGCAAATAATGCATCAATACTTATCTTGGTTTTTCGATTTTTTCAACCAGCTTCCAAAATAAATAAATAAACAAGCAAATAAATAAAACGAGTCAAAATGTGATCCTTTCAACCAGCTTCCAAAATAAATAAATAAACAAGCAAATAAATAAAACGAGTCAAAATGTGATCCATAATACTTTCAAGATTGGTTACTCATTCCTCAAAAGATTTTAACAATTATTCATTATCCCTGTTTTGTTTTATATAATATTAAACCATAACATTTCACATCTTTAAATTCCTTTACCATCACTATTCAAGTCAGTTCCTTTTTCGAGCAATTTCCACAAGCTACTCAACGCAATACAATTTCCATAGCTACTGAACACAAGCACAAAATCACTACAATCGATAAAGAATATGAGTTGAAGTACAGCTTAGTAATAACAATCAAACTTTGCTTTTCACATATTGTGCTTTTTAAACTGATAACGTGACCAAACATGGAATGCATTGAATCTAGGTACTGCTAATGAAATTGTAGAATGCAGTTCGTTATTAATTGAATATTTTGCATGCATTCAAAGCATTATTACCCAATATATCAGAAAGCCACATTAAAAGCCGGTCCCGTGCTTTCCCCTCTTTGTCTCTGAACAGCACGGATAATGTCTAGCTGACGTCTGATGCAGGTTTGGAAATTCATTTGTCTGGAGCATCAAAGATGTCATGTAGTGAATAATAATGGTTTTCATTATGCGCATATGCGATTTTGTCGTAAGTGGTTTGAAAGACAATGATTTGAAGATGCATTCCCGGATAATGTTCCTTTTTGCTGAACCGAATATAATAACGACTGGATTTTTTTAGTCTGCATGTCATTTGCTAGAATAAAGACAGACATAGTCAAGCGAGAATAAATTCTACGAACTTCAAAATAGTTTTATTATAAAATGTTATTATTATTATTTTTTTTTGTTTCATTTTTTGAAGTAAGTTGATTACTGTAATGATACCAGAAATAATAATAATTAATAAGTAAATAAATCAAACAAGCCAAAACATGATCAAATTACATTCAATATTGGTAACTCAGTCCTCAAAAGACTTAAATAGTTCTTCATTTTCCCAGTTTTGCTGTGCATAATATTGAACATAACATTTTACACCTTTAAATTTCTTTGCAATCGCTATTCAAATCTGTTCCCCTTTTTTGAGCATTTTCCACAATCCATAGCTACTGAACGCAAGCACAAAATCACGAAAATCCATAAAGAATATGAGTAGAAGTATAGCTTAGTAATAATCATCAATCTTCGCTTTTCACATATCGTGCTTTTTGAACTGATAACGTGACCAAACATGGAATGCATTGAATCTAGGTACTGCTAATGAAATTGTAGAATGCAGTTCGTTATTAATTGAATATTTTGCATGCATTCGAAGCATTATTACCCAATATATCAGAAAGCCACACTAAAAGCCGATCCCATGTTTTCCCCTCTTTGCCTCGAACAGCACGGATAATGTCTAGCTGACGTCCGATGCAGGTTTGGAAATTCATTTGTCTGGAGCATCAAAGATGTCATGTAGTGAATAATAATGGCTTTCATTAGGCACCCATACAATTTTGTCGTAGGTGGTTTGAAAGACAATGATTTAAAGATTTGTTCCCGGATAATTTAGCTTTTTGCTCTGAACAGAATATAATTACGACTGGATTTTTAGTCTGTATGTCATTTGCTAGAATAAAGAGAGAGAGTGTCAAGCGAGAATAAATTCTATGAAAGTCAAAATAGCTTTATTACACTTAAATTCGTATATCTCTTTTCGCGATATGTTGCTTAAAAATTGTTAATACAAAAAAAAAAATATTTTTTCAATTTAGTTTTTATGTTTAAAAAAATAAATAAATAAAATAATTTGCCCGTTTTAACCTTGTGCCATTTTTGTCAACTTTTATTATTATTTTTTTTTCAATTAAAATATATGAGAAAATAATATAACAATAAATAAATGATTAAAAGTTTACAAAAAATGTGCATACTAATAATAGTTAAGTCATATTTAAGAAAATTAAAATATAAAGTTTTTTAGTTAATTTATTTAAAAACATAAAACTTCAAATTACGAATATGAAATTTTGCGATGTGAATGTGTGCATGGATATTAGTTGTTATTCTACTTGCCTTATTAATTAGCGAAGAAATAGAGAAATAGATAAGTTTTTTTTAACTTCGACGATTTTCACCACGCCTTAGTGATGAATTTACTTTTAAAGGAAAATGATTTGCGCTCAAACTTTATATTTCAAAAAAAGGCATTTAGGTTCGCAGAAATATTGAAAGATTTTTTTAGCTGCAGAATACGGAAATAAGCTTGATTATTTTAGCTTTATTATATTATTATTATTACTTCTTATCTATTTGACTAATTTAACTTTAATGTCACTAGGTAAGTTCTGAGCTAAATCTTTGAAATTCAGGGTTTAATGCTTATTTCAGGTAAACACCTAGTTTCACGTAAGTCGGTAATTGTTATCAAAATAGTTATTTTCGGCAAGATGAGGTGCTTTATGCTAAAAAAAAAAAGAGAAACAAAATTCCTCCAAGATAACCTCTGAAATTCACGCTTCTTTAAAACATCACGTCTTGGTCTTATTATAAAACTTACGGGATATACTGTGGGAATAGTTGATTTAATATTTTGCTTTAGTGCAGCAAAGATGTGGGGGAACATGAATTTAAGTTAAATAAACAAAGAAATGGAAGAACAAATTACTATATTTTTTTAAGAAACCATTTTTTTTAAATATTTAGAGAAATGCGGGACTCACAAATATTTCATTTGTTTTAATTCAATGATACCGAAGTATTCCATTCAAAACTCACTGAGTATTTCAATAAAAGAATCGTATTCTGTACAAAACCCTGAAAAAATATTTTAGCTTTCTAATAAGGACTGATCATTTGTCTCGTTGTGTTTTTTCTCGTCTATTTTTCAATATACATCTTTAAGTAAGTTCCTCAAATATGTTTTTAGTAATGATTTTTTTTCCTTCTCAGGTCAACCTTTACCTGCAGTCACGTGGTGGCGGGAATCAGTACTATTGGACGATAGCTATGATGTAATTAAAGACGATCACATAAGAAATGAGTTGTTAATATCGACACTACAGCGCCATGATCTTATGGCAGTTTTTACGTGCCAAGCTTCCAACAATAATGTATCACTTCCAGCTTCAGCATCAGTTACAGTGGATATGAACTGTAAGTAGTTACCAAATTGAAAGCTTCAGTTACTTTATTCTTTCTGTTTAAAACAGGTGCGATTGATTTTATTTTGCAAGCTGTCTGAATGTAACTATATCGTGCTTCACAGACATCTTAATATATGTAGTGGAGATTAATCAGTGAATGAGAACCTAAACAAATTTTCAGTTTCAACAAAGCATAGAGTCATTAAAAATTGTACCATTTGCCACATTTCAGTGAAAACATTTCAGATTATATAAGCAATTTAGCGGGAGAATTTTAATGGTCCTGCATTAAGTATTGTGGGGTGTTGAAGCGAAAAAAAAATACCAGAACCCAGTAAAATACCAGTGGAAAAATAGTTCAATTTGTAAACTTTTCGCGGGTTGGAAAAAAAATCGTGTGTGGGCCGGATGCGGCCCAACGGCCGTAGGTTGGAGATCCCTAATCAAGATACTCCATTCTGACTATTTTCATTTCCCTAAGCTTTATTAATGCTTTCTTCATTATGCTTATAAATTGAGTTTCCGTCAAAGAATAACAAGATAATATTTTCTTATATAAGAAAAAAAAATAAATTTGTAAAAAAAAAAAAAAAATTATTTCACTTATAATCTTCTATTATATCAGTTACATACATTACTTGGGCAAAAAATTGCTTTAAAGAAAAGATGAAACAAAGTAACTTTTCCATAACGTAACGTTATCTTAATTTTCACATTTAAACATTCGATAATCTCAAAACTGATTTTTAGTAGCTATAACTTTCAAATTTACTTAAAATATGTGCTGAAACTATTGTAGCAGCTGTGCTTTAATTTTATACCATGTACTTTTTTGTGCGGGATTTAAAATGAAACACAATTTGAAAGCTGAGAATGATTTTATCGAATTGCATTCCACAATAGACATTAAGAAAATGTAAACCCCGATAATAGAAACAAGTTATTCTTATGATGATTATTCTTATTACTATTATTATTATCATTATTCTTATTTCAAGTTGTGTAATCTTCCGTATCAATTATATAAAAAAAAAAAAAAAAAAAAAAAAAAAAAAAAAAAAAACATATACAACTCTTTCGTCTAGGTCGTTCAGAGAGAAACAAACATAAAGAGACAATTAAAACTTTTGTTTGCGACACAGATTAAAAATTCAATAATCCTCTCACTCAAATCCAACTGCGCTTTTAAAATAAATTCAAGAAATATTAAATTAACAGGCTATTTGCATCCAAACTGAACTGATAAACTATACAGTAAAATATTTTTATGTCAGTGGCCGGCATTATCTTTAAACTTACATGTAAGCTGCATTGCAGTCTCTCATCCCCTTCCGACTTAAGGGTATTTTGAAGAAGCTGTAAAGTAATTAGGAAGGATTTGCGACAAAATTAATTACTAAAAGTGATAATAGACGGTTTTAATTCAATACGTCCTATTTCTAAGGCCAAGAGCTTTCCGGAAATATTATTGCGAATGTTAAGTAGCGCATAATTCACAACTGCCGTCTTAATTATAAAGCTTTGTGTATTATCAGCTTACTTAAAATTTTTAAATATTTTTTTATGGATTTAGTTAAAGGGTAATATATTTTATCCACCGTACTGTCATTTAAAGTTAAACTAGTACCGATTAATATAGCTATAAACCTCATATTAAGAAATTCAGTTCTTTTAATTTCGTTTTCAGAAATTTAAATGAACAAAGAAAAGGAAAACATGTTATAAAATATAAGCAGTGGGTGAATGTAAGACAGGCTAGGATGACGTGACGATATGGACTGTATGGGAGAAGGTGAACTTCGAAGAACCTTGGCAATTCTATGAAATTTATATACACTGTAAAAATGAATATTGTTTTTACAGTATGATACAGCTAATTTTATAGTAGTTTTGCAGTAATAAACCGAAAAAATTGCTAGTTTACTGTAATAAACTGTAAAATTGCTAGTTCTTTAATTTATTACTGTGCATTTTACAGTTTTAAACTGGAACCTCTGCTCCCAGTATCACATCGTTGTTGTTTTTACAGTATAATACAGCCAATTTTATGGTAATAAGCTGTAAAATAGCTAATTTCACAGTAATAAACTGTAAAATTTCTAGTTTTGCAGTAATAAACTGTAAAATAGCTAGTTTTACAGTTTATTACTGAAACCTCTACTTTCAGTATTAAACTGCAAAAACAACCACCTTTTTTTTTACAGTGTAGCACCAGCTTTTTTTTCACAGTTCCAATATAAACGACGCGAAAAGAGCTAATGCAAGGTCATAGATGTAAAGACATCCGAAAAACCCTTTGCATCATAAGCTCACATTTCATAGCGTGAAAATGGCAATCCTTGTAAGCCAAAATACGTGTATGCAGTGCTTTCGGACGTTGTATTTTTGTTTTTATTTTTTAACACAAAGGTAATTATTTATTTCATTGTTCAATAGCTATGTATGCTTTTATTCGAACTCTAAAAAAGTTGCTTCAAATTCACGTATTTTGCTTCAGAAATGTAATTGATAACTGGCAGAATTTATCCGGCAAAAGAAAACAGATGGAAGAAAAAAGTTTTAAAGCACTTAAAATAAAACATGAAGTCTTTTAATGCTAGACATTAGCCGAAAACTATTTAAAATAAGATTCTCTCGAATAAAATAGTATAACTGCGTTTTTTCTGGTAAAAGTGTCATTTTACATAGGCAAAATTTTCCTTTTTGTTCTCTAAATTACGTCCAGAAGTTTCTTTCTCACGTCAAATCTGCCTCAAAACGCATAATCATTAGGCAGAGCAGAACCAGTTACAAATACTATTTTCTTCCAAATCCCACTTAAGTTTTAAATGCAGAAGAAAATACATTTTTAGCCCCACTGCAACAGAAGTAAAACAAAAATGAAAAAAAAAAAAAGCTCGCTATTGTCTGAATGTGTTTTCCAAGAGCTAGAAAAAGAGTACAAAAAAATAAAAAATATACTAAACTAGGTGAAGAAAATGTTGGGAATAAAATGATAAAAGCACGATTCTGCCATCGCATTCCTAGCGTCTGCAAAAGCCCATTTCACTTTATCTTAATGACGTGCTATCGCAAAGATTGCACATCAAGAAATACAAATACCATGCAAGGCATTCATGTTCGTTCTGGTAAAGTTTTTTCTTTTTACTTTTTTGAGACTAAAATAGTCATTAGCTTACGTGGAACGTTAAGACCAGAGAAAAAAAAACTAAATAAGCAAATATGTATGATTATTAGAATCATTAAAATTACTCATTTATTCCAAGTTATGTGTTTGACTTTATAAATAGCTACATGCGATTTAAAAGACATTATGAATTCTCCCAATTTTAATTATTATTTTTTTAACTTAGTTGAGTACAAATTTTACATGTCAAGTTGTGCAAAAACATTAAGTTTAGTTGTAGTATCAACTTTAGAAAAAAAAGACTGCTTGAAGTCTTTTTTTTTTCTCGGGTATTAAATATAAAAAAGTGAATTTTCTCATGTTTGGCTTTACTGTCACTACCACAACTGCGGTATTGCGCTTTAATTCGCTGCATATAGCAAGTGCATTCACAAAATGTTTGATATTTGAGTCACAATATGTCATTTAAAACTGTAAAAGAGAGAACTATGGTTAATCTCTGATAAGTTGACGCCTGTTGGCTAAAGCTCAAACTATTTCATTACTTAAAATATGGGCACAGAAAGCGGCTTGGCGTTACCAATCCAAGTACCAATCCAACCTTGGCATAGAGTCAATCTACGAAATCCTTTTTTAACACAAACATAAATAAGATCGTCCAATGTTAATCATCTTTTCACATAAGTGGGCTCTCGCATCTCTCCCATTTATAAATTTAGCCTTTCGCTATATAACCTGTATTTTTATTTTTGCTTCTGGTATCTTATATGATGGTAGACCTATGCCATTATACTCTCAGACAAGCTGTTTGGGGAGGGGGGTAAATGCACAAAAAATATGCATTAATGCATCGCCTAAAACGTTTACTGAAAAACAGAACTACAACCTATATAGATGCTGATAATGATTTATTGTTCAAAATAGTGTGTAAATGAAAATAACCATTATCGTGAACATAAACAGTAGTATGCATTGTAATTAAGAAAAAATAAATAGGAAAGAATAAAATCTGTTAATCTGTTGCGGGAAAAAAATGCATTAATAGTGATAAAGTATCAGACTTTTCAAAAGTAAGCATTGTATTATACCAAAGTATTTAAAAAAAATGAACATTCAATGAAAGAGCACTTTCTACGTGTTTCTCGTTGAGATAGAAAGTAGAATTTTTACTGAATAACCTCTCATAGCCTATTCATACTTCATGAACTAGAAGATGGATATTGAAAAGAAAATTTTTATCTGTGTCCCACTGGATTTTGCAAATATTGAAGGTAAAATACTTTGACAAGAAAATATAAGAGAACTGCACCAAAAGGGTCCACTCTTAAATGAAAAAAATCAGGTATCTGCATTTTTTTTTTTTCTTTTTTGGTTTACTACAACTAAACTGCTTGCAAGTATGCGCCAGTTTTCATTTTTTGGTAAACTAATTTTTCTTAGTTGTAACGGTTGCTCTGAAAATCAATTTTAACGCATAATTTGCGACCTGTTTATCTGCTTACTATTTTTTTTTGCATAAGACTCGTTTGTGAAGAATCTGGAAAGCTTTGGTTAGTATTGGTAATGTTCGGTCTCATGTGTAATTAATTTACCCAAACTAAAGTACCGGGAAACACAATATTAATACCGTATGATTGTTTTTAAAGGTTTGGCGGTAAGTTTTACCAAAAAAGAAATATTAGCCTCATATTTTTGATTATGTAAGGAAAATGATCACAACACGAAATAGGTGAATGAAGCTATAGTTGGGGCAAACTTAACGTGGCAGATTGGTAATGCTGTGCAAAGGTCTGCTTGCCCTTCATAATGCTTAGGTTGCCCCAGCTGCAGAAGGCATCATCATTAAATTCCAAAAACAAAATAAACATTACAAAATATAGTTCAGCGGATATTTATGGATTTCTAATTCATATGAAAATTGGGTTTAAATAAAAAGTTCATGTACGCCCAGGTTTTTACTATTTATTTTGGAATGGTATAACAACACAGTTACAAATCAAAATCGATGACACCTATTCTCAAATGCTAAGAAACACCCCCAAAAACTGATCTTGTTCCCCAGAAAGAGACTATGACCTATTAATAGGCCCACCATTTCAAGTCTTTCCATAGGAGGGGTGGGGGGTTAAAGCAGTAGCGTACATAGACTTCGGCGCACCCCCACGCATGATTTATTAGTGCCCCCCCCCCGTAAGATTTATAAGTATGCTCTATCTTAGATTTATGGCAAAAAATTAAAAGCTATAATAAGACTTCGTTGAAAATTGTAATTGCAATAAAAAAGCAGAATTCAGGAAATCTAATAAACACTATACACTTGCCACATTGAAATCTTACTAGAAAATACCAGGATATCTTACAATAATTATACTCCAAGTTTCATTAAAGGTTACTGTTAATTATAAAGCACATTAGAAAAAGAACACAAGGAAAAATATTTGCAGTCAATTTATATACAGTTTAAGTTTCAATAAGTTACTTCCTTGCAGGAGGATAAAATTAATTCTTCTACTATAAACTCATACTTCATCCCCTGCGTTGTTTAGTACTCAAAAATTTTTGAGTAAGTTCGTCGAGATTTAACTCATGCACCCTGGAGCTTTCTATGCTTAATACAGCAAGGTCACTCAATCGTTCGTCTGTCATTGTACTTCTTAGATAAGTCTTAATTAGTTTTAATTTAGAAAAGGATCTCTCTGCTGATGCGGATGTTACTGGCAACGTGAGAAATATAATAAAAGCTGTGCATATATCTGGGACACTGGATGATAAAACATTGTTCTCTATCATAACAAGATGAGCCACTTCAGTAATTTTTGTCAAGTTTCTCTCTTTTATTTCACCTGACAAAATGTTTCGCATACAAATAATTTCTGATGTAATTGAGCCAGACACATCGCTTTCATACTTTTCACAAAACTTAATAGCTGCATCCACAAGTTCTTTATCTGAGTATTCTGTTAACGCTTTGGGGCTTAAAAAGTTGAATATATTTTTAACTGAGGACATACTCTGAAATCTTTCATAAAGTTGGTTTATCATTATGCCAATTGCAGCGAAAAACACTTGTACTTTGAAGCTATAATACGGGTCCGACTGAAAATCTTTTTCTAGCTCATTGAAATCATTACGTTATGCATCATATGTGACGTATCGATGCAGATTTCATTCGGAACACCTGGAAGTGACATTGAATACGGGGGAAAAAAAGGTTTTTGTGTGTTATTTTTTCAGAGTGCGCCCCCATACCTCTGGCCCCCCCCCCGCGCCGCGAGGGTTGCGGGGGCGCTATTTTACGCCACTGGGTTAAAGGGTGCAAACACAACCCAGTTTCGTCGTAAAACAACAAAACTACTCCCATCCATATGTAAATACATTGATTTGTTGAAGACAGGGGCGGATTGACCCCCTGATCCCCCTAAATGGCGGGCCTGCCCATTAACCACCTTCCTCTTAAATTTAAATGCTATACACTTCCCCATGAATTGCCCCTCCCCCCACAACCCCCCCCCCTTCTTGTGGGCACCCTTGAAGAGCATGAGAAGTTCTTATTTTAATATCTCCGATAAGCATTTGAAAATTTAATTGATAGGTATCCCATTTATGTCGCAGAAAAGAGAAGTGTAGCGTAACAAATTTAATTTCGGTTCCACCTCAGTGCCCTGAGATCCAAATGAGTTTTCTAGTTCATTGAAATTGCTGATATCAACGGAATGCGAGAGACAAAATTTGCAAGCTTTCTAATCTCAGATCGTAAGAGTTTATTAGTTTACAAATAAATTGCTATCCATTCGGGTAAACAAGAAAAAACAATTTAAATTCATTCATGACGAAAATGGTCATTGAAAGAATATTTTGTATTTTACAGACGAAAAAAATCCCGCGATTCGGAAGAATACGAATGTATAATTAAGTCTTTTAAAATCGAGATGCTCATTTCTAACTTTAACCAATGACGAAAGAAGCAAATTAAAAGGATTTTTTTTTCTGAAAAAAAATGCCTTAAGAAATTTAACTTTTCTAATTACTTCCTTTAGGGAATTGAAGTACGTTCTATTATTTTAAACGCTATATTTCGCTTTTTCCTCAAAGTTGAAAACGATTTTTTTGTGGAATATCTGCCCTGCTAATCATAAAAGTCATATCTGCACTTTTTAACAAAATTGAGTTATCGCCACCAGGTGGCTCTTTGTGACGTATTTTACCTAAATACAAAATTATACGGTCATTTGAGAACGGGAAATATTTTTAAAAAATTCTGAAAAAGTTTCATCTGAATCAAATACATGGTGGCGCAAAACTTTAAAGAGTTATATCTCAGTTTGAGCTCGACTGCAGATACCACTTTTGCACTTAGCACGGCAGTATAGGTAATAGGTAATGTGCTTATTTCTACTATTCAAAATTGTCTTTAATAGTAGAAAAAATATTTCTGTGGAAGACAAATTGTATGGCATCATTAATTATTTTCCTCAGTAGAATTTTGATCTAAATATTCACCAATATATAAGCTAAACTCATTGTAGGATTTGTGTCGCTTAGAAAAGTTACTAAGCAGTTCACATGTTTACAATTTTTTCGAAAAATTACATTTGAGCGCGTATGCTTCGTACGAGTTAGCTTAGGGAGTTATAATCTGCAACTATACTCGACTGCAACCTTTCTTGACAAAAACATCGTGACGTCAGCGTGACGTTATCCTATGAAAAACTAGCTATATAAAACGTCACAGCCTACTTGGCGAATTAGAGGATATCGCTAACTGCTTGTAAGCTCTTATTGGCTTCTCTCGTAGTGACGTTGAGTGTCAAGTTAAGTTGCTTTCTAGTATAGAAATGTTTGTATTTGTGTCCAACAGTAAATATGTAAACAAATATATATATATATATAGTAAACTCCCAATTATCCACGGAATAGGGTGGCCCGGAAACTGTGGATAAATAAAAACCTCGGATTATTGAACAATAGGCAACCAACAATGTTAAGGGGTTACAGTACCTCAAAAATGACCAAAAGACCAAAAAAATTTTTATTGCTTATTTCAAAAGTAAAAGTTATTTAAAACACTCAGAAAAAACAGCATTGTTTTAGCTAAATTATTTATAAAGTTATGAGTGACTTTAGGGCATACATGCTATGTGTTCTAATGGAAAAGCCAAACTTTAAAGTGCTTTTTCTCGGTGATCAGTTTTTAGTGTTTCTATGTTACTAGAAATGCTAAGGAATTTTTTCTATTAAAGATATAACTTTAAAGCAATATTTTTTGCACTCAGGATAATATATTTAACAAAACTGTGCATTGAATAAGCGTTTTATAAATTACAAAAATTTTTAGAGTTTGTTAAACCTCGAAGAACAAAATTTTCTAAGATTTTTTTACATAAAAGGTCACAAAATATTTTCTAATCAAAATATAAGAAAATGAATGCACAGATTTGTTGAGGTTTTCCTTGTGATCATTTCGCAAAAAGAAATTTTGAAATTAGTGCAGAAACAAAAAAGCCTTAGGGTTTTAAAAAAACTAAAATTTTCTTACATTTTTCAAATTTTCAAAAAAAGTTTTCAAAATTTTTGATGTTTGAAAATAAATTATTGATTTTTAAACAAGTGCAGAAACAAATATTTCAAAGAATTAACTTTTTCACTTAAATTAAAGAAATTTGTTAGAAAGGTACTGTAACATCTTAAGGAATGCAATAATTTTAAAAAAAAAAGTTATCGTAAGAAGACAAAACTAAAGAGGAAAAGACTCACGGATCATCCGACCGCCGATGATCGGGAGTTAACTGTGTGTGTGTGTGTGTGTGTGTGTGTGTGTATATATATATATATATATATATATATATATATATATATATATATATATATATATATATATATATATATATATATATATATATATATATATATATATATATATATATATATATATATATATATATATGTAAGATCCGAAAGATCGGCTCTAGGATGAAGGTTGGTGTTGCAGTCGGTTCGTAGGAAGAGGACAGAGCTATTCAATCACTACACTTTATTATATCTCGGTTACAAGAAGGCTGCCCCTTTTCAGAGATGCAGCGATATTTATATGGGGAATATCATTTAAGGATGGCAGATAATAATCCCTAGATCACGTGACCCACGTGATCTATATAGGAGTGGCATATTGAAAATAATGAACTTTATTGGGTGATACACTATAGACAGAGGCTGGCTTAAGTCTAGAGGGAAAAAAAGTGTCTGTTAGGTACTTTGAGGGAAATCGAATCTGAGCCTGGAGGATGACCATATATGGTATGAGAGCTGTTTCAAGTGTAATAAATAATGTTAATGGGAATCACGCGCCGACTATCTGACATCTGAACTTTAATATGGAAAAGGCCTAGCAAAGGTTTAGGCTTAGTTAGGGTTTTCCATATTACATCTAGGATGAAGGTTGGTGTTGCAGTCGGTTCGTAGGAAGAGGACAGAGCTATTCAATCACTACACTTTATTATATCTCGGTTACAAGAAGGCTGCCCCTTTTCAGAGATGCAGCGATATTTATATGGGGAATATCATTTAAGGATGGCAGATAATAATCCCTAGATCACGTGACCCACGTGATCTATATAGGAGTGGCATATTGAAAATAATGAACTTTATTGGGTGATACACTATAGACAGAGGCTGGCTTAAGTCTAGAGGGAAAAAAAGTGTCTGTTAGGTACTTTGAGGGAAATCGAATCTGAGCCTGGAGGATGACCATATATGGTATGAGAGCTGTTTCAAGTGTAATAAATAATGTTAATGGGAATCACGCGCCGACTATCTGACATCTGAACTTTAATATGGAAAAGGCCTAGCAAAGGTTTAGGCTTAGTTAGGGTTTTCCATATTACATCTAGGATGAAGGTTGGTGTTGCAGTCGGTTCGTAGGAAGAGGACAGAGCTATTCAATCACTACACTTTATTATATCTCGGTTACAAGAAGGCTGCCCCTTTTCAGAGATGCAGCGATATTTATATGGGGAATATCATTTAAGGATGGCAGATAATAATCCCTAGATCACGTGACCCACGTGATCTATATAGGAGTGGCATATTGAAAATAATGAACTTTATTGGGTGATACACTATAGACAGAGGCTGGCTTAAGTCTAGAGGGAAAAAAAGTGTCTGTTAGGTACTTTGAGGGAAATCGAATCTGAGCCTGGAGGATGACCATATATGGTATGAGAGCTGTTTCAAGTGTAATAAATAATGTTAATGGGAATCACGCGCCGACTATCTGACATCTGAACTTTAATATGGAAAAGGCCTAGCAAAGGTTTAGGCTTAGTTAGGGTTTTCCATATTACATCTAGGATGAAGGTTGGTGTTGCAGTCGGTTCGTAGGAAGAGGACAGAGCTATTCAATCACTACACTTTATTATATCTCGGTTACAAGAAGGCTGCCCCTTTTCAGAGATGCAGCGATATTTATATGGGGAATATCATTTAAGGATGGCAGATAATAATCCCTAGATCACGTGACCCACGTGATCTATATAGGAGTGGCATATTGAAAATAATGAACTTTATTGGGTGATACACTATAGACAGAGGCTGGCTTAAGTCTAGAGGGAAAAAAAGTGTCTGTTAGGTACTTTGAGGGAAATCGAATCTGAGCCTGGAGGATGACCATATATGGTATGAGAGCTGTTTCAAGTGTAATAAATAATGTTAATGGGAATCACGCGCCGACTATCTGACATCTGAACTTTAATATGGAAAAGGCCTAGCAAAGGTTTAGGCTTAGTTAGGGTTTTCCATATTACATCTAGGATGAAGGTTGGTGTTGCAGTCGGTTCGTAGGAAGAGGACAGAGCTATTCAATCACTACACTTTATTATATCTCGGTTACAAGAAGGCTGCCCCTTTTCAGAGATGCAGCGGTATTTATATGGGGAATATCATTTAAGGATGGCAGATAATAATCCCTAGATCACGTGACCCACGTGATCTATATAGGAGTGGCATATTGAAAATAATGAACTTTATTGGGTGATACACTATAGACAGAGGCTGGCTTAAGTCTAGAGGGAAAAAAAGTGTCTGTTAGGTACTTTGAGGGAAATCGAATCTGAGCCTGGAGGATGACCATATATGGTATGAGAGCTGTTTCAAGTGTAATAAATAATGTTAATGGGAATCACGCGCCGACTATCTGACATCTGAACTTTAATATGGAAAAGGCCTAGCAAAGGTTTAGGCTTAGTTAGGGTTTTCCATATTACATATATATATATATATATATATATATATATATATATATATATATATATATATATATATATATACAGTTTTTTAAATTTTCCCAAAAATCCATTTTGCCTGTTAGTTTTACCATAAAATTATATGTTCCTGCAAAAGTTTGAGGTAGAAAAAACGAGTGTTTAAAAAGCGTGCTATTCGAGCTGCAGAGATTGAACCCACAACCCAAATTTATTGCACGGTTTTGCTAGGCACCATATTAGTGAAGACATACACTAGGTGGCCAAAAGTATCCGGACACTTTCAAAAATTCACATTTTTACATATGTAGCTGGAGAAATAAGTGATCAATTGTTCTTTAACTTTAGTCATACAAAATATAGGCTTCACCGAACATTTCCAAGTTGAAATTAAATTACACTTGCATTTGGGGGACGATAAGAAGGGGGGTCGAAAGAATAACCGCTTTTTGACCATAACTCTTTGAAAATAGCTCGGAATAAGCTATGCATTTCAGTAATTAATTAGCATACTATGTATAATTACTATACAAATTCAAATGAACGCACCACTCTTACTTCCGAAGATATGAAACATTTTTTAAAAAACGGCAATTTTATTTGAAGGGTTTTTGCTCATAACACGCAGAGTTTTTGATCAAACCTTATCAAAACTTCAGGAAAGATGACAAAATACAAGAGAAAGAACATACTAAAACGGTTTTTAAAAATATTAAAAATCCGATGAGATATGAACGTTAAAAGGAAAAAAAAATTCACGGCGCATGCGCGAACGACAGAAATTTATAACTACAAAAATATTGTAGCCTGGTATATACTGCATCTTATAAAAAAAGTTACAGTTGAATATCATGAAAATTGAAAAAGATATCAGCGGTCTAGTGAGCTGTATTTCATTCATTCGCAGACAATACATACATAGTGAGGGTCTGTCCACAAAGAGCTATTTTTAAAATAAAGGTTATTTCGTCATCGTTCAAAATCAACGTTTTAGGGGGTCTCCGTATACTTTTGGCCACCTACTTATAAGGTCTTTTTGGCCGAATGGGCGAAATGTGACTTCTATGCCAGATATAAATTTTTAAACAGTATACAATTTAACATTGAAAAATATGCTCGATTGTCCCCACACTATTTGTGAACAATCCCTCTCTATTTATGAATTGACTGCAAATGAATGAATTACAGCTCAACTAGATCGCTGATATCTTTTTCAATTTTTACGATATTCAACTGGAACTTTTTTTATAAGATGCAGTATACACCAGGCTACAATATTTTTGTAGTTATAAATTTCTGTCTTTCGCGCATGTGCCGTGCAAAATTATTTCCTTTTAACGTTCATATCTCATCGGATTTTTAATATTTTTAAAAACCGTTTTAGTATGTTCTTTCTCTTGTATTTTGTCATCTTTCCTGAAGTTTTGATAAGGTTTGATCAAAAACTCTGCGTGTTATAAGCAAAAAAACCCTTCAAATAAAATTGCCGTTTTTTAAAAAATGTTTCATATCTTCGGAAGTAAGAGTGGTGCGTTCATTTGAATTTGTATAGTAATTATACATAGTATGCTAATTAATTACTGAAATGCATAGCTTATTCCGAGCTATTTTCAAAGAGTTATGGTCAAAAAGCGGTTTTTCTTTCGACCCCCCTTTTTATCGTCCCCCAAATGCAAGGGTAATTTAATTTCAACTTGGAAATGTTCGGTGAAGAATATATTTTGCATGACTAAAGTTAAAGAACAATTGATCACCTATTTCTCGAGTTATATCTAAAAATGTAAATTTTTGAAAGTGTCCGGATAATTTTGGCCACCTAGTGTACCAGTTGAGTGGAAATAGTGTGTTATGCGCAGCGCACAGTAAGTCACGTGGTGTATCAATCGGCGCTCCAATCACTTTTTTTTCCGTACATTTTTTTGAAAGAATTTTCTGCACTGTGAACACTACATTTTACAGCAATATTTACCACAAAAGTTTCGTGATTTTTTAACAGTGTACACAATTTTAAACAACCAAAAAAAATACAGGGCAAGAAACCAACGAACTTAAAAGTTCTAAGCAATGTTAATATATATTGCTATGAAAATACCATTTCCACGAATTAGTTCATAAGAAAAACTTTCTCAGGAAATACTAAACTGGGCAGAAAAGGTCATTTTACG
>JAXGGA010008768.1:0-54996 GCA_038373865.1 Uloborus plumipes
CTGAGGGGCTTTAATGTACCAAGATTTTTAAGAAGTGACATTCTCTAAAGAGGCTTCTGATTTGTGAAAAAGTTGAGTTTTTGATGACATTCACAACATCGACCAGCTGAACAGAAGTTTTTTTTTTTTTGGATTATGTTTATTGTCCATTTCAAAATATTCTTTTAGCGGATATATTGCTTTATATCAGACTTAAGATACATTGCTTTCCTGTTTTACAGCAACTAGAACGACAAGAAGTACATAAATTGCTTACCATGTTGGAACCGAACGGAATAAAGAGCTGTAACAAAAAAAACGTCGCCTGGACAAATAAAAAAATATGGTTTTTGACGTATACTGAGTATTTTCGAGAATTCATTTTCAATTTGGTTTCAACTGTATAACCATCTTTAGATGCCATTTCAGCTAGTTAGGAAGTTGGGATATAATAGTGCTACAAATAATAGCAATACCTATTTTAAAACAGGTAATTGGCCTTTTTTCTTAACGCCGAAAAACACTCATTTTTCAAAGTTTAGAGCCGAATTATGCAAAAACTGAAAGAGTAGCCATAGGTTTGTTAACGGATTGTGTTTCTGGGACAAGAAAGGCTTCTACTCCAACTAGTTTTGTATCTGGTCACTCATGGTGCAAGGAGATAATGACCCTCAAAGTCACGTGATTTTGCGATTTCTGCAACTTCAGAGTCAAATATTTCGATGTGCAAAATATCAACCACACATATCTTTATGTTTTTGGATACTACTCTTTGGTGGGTATTTACTGATATATACACTACCGTGGTGCACCGTTTCCACAAGAAGATTTGGTCGGTCAAAGTTGCATTAAAAAACTATTTTTCGTACAACTTTGAGTGACCTCTGACCTTTGCGCCAAGAGTCGTCCACAAATATTTATGTACTTACAGTTAGTGGGGATATAGTAGAACACAAAATAATTGTCAGTTCCACGGTTCACTCCTAAAGCAAAAAGTATTGGCTTATCTAAGTGAGTATGTTTTTATTGAAAAAAAGAGCAAAGTCCAACTTTGACTCCCAAAACGGTAAGAAAAATTTTTTTTTTGGAAAAATAAAAAACACGTGTTTAATAATTTTAAACAAAGACCATATTCTGAAATTTTCAGCAAAATCAAAAATGTCAAGTTTTTTGACTGCTTGATTCTTAAAAAAAACGGCTCTTAATAATATTGTTGCATCATTTAAATCTTAATTTATTAGGAAGAGTCTAAAAGAGGATTACAAGGCCAGTTAATGGACTTTCTAATTTAGAATATGATTCCAGGTTTAGTGTGCTTAATATGTATAGTCTTGACAGCCGCGGATGGAGCACCCGCACCGGCCCGGGCATTTATCACAGACTTCCCTTGATATATATATAATGTTCGTAAATTTTAATTCAAAATTATGCTTTCTTTTACATTTAAAAATTTCAATGATGAACATGCAAATTTACACACAAACCAAACATTTTTTTCTATTTAATATAAAACCACTATGCGTATACAAATTCAAAAAATTTACTACTACAAATTTTTAATACTTACAGCTACTCCGATTATACATAAATATAAATAAGTAATTGAACATTGAAATAATTGTACACTTTTACTACGCATTCGATCGCGTACTGCTTCTCGTAAGAAAAATTGTGACAAAGATCAACTAATGGAACTTGAACACTGATCTGGCCTCTTCATAATCATTTATACAAAATCTTTTGATGCATAGAAAGTAAATCCATTTTTAACGTAAATTTCAAAAGCTTGAAGGAAGACATTGAATTTGAAATTTCTTACACTCAACTGAATATACAGGGTGTCCACTCCAATCGTGGACCAATAGCTAATTTCTAAACCGTTAGAGATAAGCATATAGTTTATTTAGGAAAAAATCTCCAAATTACGAAAGGAATTTTGGGTCTATTCAATGTTTTTCAAAAAATCAAATTTTGAAAGAGTTACGAAATTTAAATTTTTATACAGCCACCCAGTCCTATCAATCATATTTAGTAAAACATTCTTGACACTGTAACGTTTAAAACTAAAAAAAATCACTCTTCTACCACAAAAATTGACCGAGTTATGACGTTTTGAAAAATCAAATTTTGAGTGATTTCATACGTCTCTTAAGCATCATTAGATGACGTATGCAAATCATCAAAATCTTGATTTTTCAAAACGTCATAACTCGGTCAATTTTTGTGGTAGAAGAGTGATTTTTTTTAAGTTTTAAACGTTACAGTGTCAAGAATGTTTTACTAAATATGATTGATAGGACTGGGGCTGTATAAAAATTTAAATTTCGTAACTCTTTCAAAATTTGATTTTTGAAAAACATTGAATGGACCAAAATTCCTTTCGTAATTTGGAGATTTTTTCCTAAATAAACTATATGCTTATCTCTAACGGTTTAGAAATTAGCTATTGGTCCACGATTGGAGTGGACACCCTGTATACACAGGATTGAAATAAAGCTATGGTGTTTCGTATATATTTGAGACCTTAACTGGGGCAACATATAATTATGTGAAAATGGGGAGAGTTAGAAATTCAACACTGATCGATCTTTAAATTTACATTTATGCAGAAATGTATCCCCCCCCTCCGCTACTAAAAGTAAATCCGTTATTAGCATACTTTTTAGAAACTAATAACATGACGATCACATGTTTTAAAACGTACAGTTTCTGATTTAATTTTTATAACGAAGTAGTTAAAGGAAATTCATAAAGTAAAAAAGATGAACTTTGAAACGGATTATTCATTCGTCAACTAAAAAGGCTGCTTAGTAAAACGAAAGTGAAGACCGAAAGTTTAAACTGCGTCTCAATTGACTTACTTACTTTTTTTTATATCTAGTTCGAGTTTATTCATATACAACAATTAAATATAGTGACAACACATTGTAGGATGTACAAATGTTATAGTTTTATGTGAATTAAATAAGCAGTTCAACAATTTATGCACATTTGTAAAACATAGAAACGCTCAGCATTGAAAACAAGAAGTTCTGTCAAGAACTAAACGAGCCTACTTTCCCGTACATCGACATCGGCATTAGCATCTGATCAATATTCTCTTGATTATCTGAAACTAAAAATTATGTCAAACATATCTAAAAATTATGTCAAACATCATCATATAGCACTTAACGCTGATTTCTGAAAGCAAAATATACCCCTCTCATCATATAAAATAGACACGTAAAAATTAATAAACGAGTCAATAAAGTTTTGTCGCACCTTTTAAAGAATAACTGTTATAGTTCTTCCGTAGAAAAATTCCACAATCGTTTTCAAAAGAAAAAAAAATAAATAAATAAAATAAAAGTACAAAGAACTTCAAAACACATTTTATCAAAGAAAGAAAAAAAAGTCGTTCGTTAATAAAATGTCTTGAATTTCATTTTTAATCCGTTGCCAGTTGTTAAATATAAATAAGGAATAAAATGCTCTCGTGAATGAAAAATTTTTGTTGACAAAAAAAAAATCGTCTGATAAAAAAAAATAATAATAATAAATTAAACGAAACAAATAAATAAATAAACAAAAAATCGTCTGCCCAGTCAGTCATTTTTTCTGAGCCTGCATTTCCGCCATGTTTGCGGAGTCGGAGTCGGAATCAGAGTCCTCACAGAAGATTATTCAGAAAAGTACTTTACAATACATTATTTATCAAAACCATTTTCTTACAAAGTTAGTTTGAAGGAAATCTGCCTTGAAGTTCAGAATCAACATTCAATTTAAATTTCTCCGTAGGCGCTCATGTTAAAATTTTTTCTGAACGGTTCATCATTGAACGAAAAATAGTTCAAATTGTAAAGTGAAATATAGGAATGAGCCTCTCCGAGATCTTTCGAACAAAAAAAAGTTTATTCAATTCGGACGGTTCACTTAAAAGTTATTAGGTGGGGAAAGGTTGTTTGAACGGTTCAATGTTGAACGAAAAAAATGTTCAAATTGAAAATTTAAATACGGTAATGAAGCATCCTTGCCGAGATCTTTTGAACAAAAAAAAGTTTGTTTAAATCGGACTGTTCATTCAAAAGTTATTAGGTGTGAGGGCTTATTTGAACGGTTCAATGTTGAACGAAAAATTGTTCAAATCGGAAATTTAAAAACGGGGATGAAGTATCCTTGCCGAGATCTTTCGAACAAAAAAAAGTTTGTTTAAATCGGACGGTTCACTCAAAAGTTATTAGGGGTGAGAGCTTGTTTGAACGGTTCAATGTTGAACGAAAAATTGTTCAAATCGAAAATGTAGATACGGGAATGAAGTATCCTTGAAAAGATCTTTCGAACAAAAAAAAGTTTGTTCAAATCGGACTGTTCATTCAAAAGTTAGTATCGCGGGACCGGTTGTTTGAACGGCTCAAAGTTGAACCAAAAATTGTTCAAATCAAAAAATCAAATATGGGAATGAGCTGTACTCGCCGAGATCTTTCCAACAAAAAAAAGTTCGTCCAAATCGGAATGTTCATTCAAAAGTTATTAGGGGGGGACAGACAGACCGACCGACCGACAGACCGACACACAAATTCCCCATCTCAATACCCTACTTTCAAATTTTTAATTTTTCGATATTTATTTCATTGTTTTGTTTCTTTTTGACTTTTTTTTACTTGGCGATATTTTTTTTACTTGGCGATATTTTTTGGACTTGGCGACATTTTTTAGATGCATTAAGCCAATTTTAATGCTTTTTTCGTCTCTTTTATTTTTAACGGGAAAGTAGGCTAAAAAAAGAAGAGAAAATAGAATTCCATGAAAAGGAGGGATATTTTGAAATTTAAAATTGATCGATTTCTAAACTTATATCTATTCTCAAACTTTTCATTCCGATCGGAAAAATTACTTACAAACTTTTCAGAAACTAACAACATGATGACAAACTGTATTGTAAGTAATTAATTAAGTAGCATGTGTATAAAAATGAAAAAACTTAATATTGAACTAGCTTTGCAATATTTAACAATTATTGTGCATGGCGTACTAAAAACAAATCTAATTCTGTGAAAATTTAGCAATGACGAACCTCAAAATATTCATACTTTTCAAAAACTGACTACATATGACGGTAACATACATATTTTATAATATTTATTTACAATTATTACTTTAATGAATATGAAGCACACATGCAAATAATACATACAAACTAAATTATTACCTTTTTCTTTTTTTCAACTTAAAAAAAATGTTACGTAAGTAATTTTTTAAAGTGAAAACAGGAATTTTCACAGTGACGAACATTTTAATTCAACCTTTGAGGGAACTTCCTTAGCTTTAAATGTAAAACTGTTAATTATACATAATTAAAAAACTACCAGCAAATTGTTCAGTTTGATTAACTCAAAAAGCTGCATAGGGGAAAAAATGAAAAATTATGACATTTTAATGACATTGGAAAGCAATATTTTGCATTAAAAATGAAGAAACTACTTATACATATATACAAAATGGGCATACTATTAAAGATAATACAGGTTCTATAATTGAATGTGTAAAACTAAGAAATAACACTTCTGATTCACAGAGTGGCGACAAAACTAAGACTTAAATTTGAGAAAAAGCTTTTGAAGGAAGAAATTGTTTTAAAAAGTGCACTGTAGCTTAGAAATATGCCAACATCAATGTAAAAAGCTCTTTTTTTAGAATTTCGCTTTTTAGAGCAATGTTGTCAATCACTGCTTCATTATCAATATTTTGTAAAGAATCTTTTTCTATTTTCATGAGCATAAATAACTCTAGCCGTTCATCAGCTAAAGTATTACGTATGCTAGTTTTATGAGCTTCAAACTGGAGAAACTTCTTTCGCAAGCCACTTGAGTAGGTAAGCGTTAACAAATATTGATATGCAGTAGTTAAAGCTGAATAATCAATCTTAGAACAAGTTGTACTTAATGAGTACTTTATAACAGCAAATAACGCAATTTTGAGTTTTTGCAAGAAATGGAAACAAGCTTTTCATCAATTTCATGGTCTGATTCTTTTTCATCATCACTGTTTTCTTGCTCTTGCGACTCATATATTTCATATTGATTTTTAATAATTTTTCTAAGTTTCGGCCAATTTTGAGCGAAGTTAGTGTATTCTTCTTCTAGTCGTTCTGGAGTTGCAGCTTCATTAAATTTTGCAATTTTTTTAGATAAGTACTCAAAAGATGTTTTAGGAACTAAAGGTTTCTCAGTTGAAGAAAAAGTATCTGCTGAGAGAAACGACAAGCTTTGGCCTAATTTTTTAAAAACCTGGTTTCTATCAAATTCACTACGCTATCCATAATCACATTAAAAACAAGGTTTTTCGTCGTTTGTTGTTTCTCCACTCGTTTTCTTAATTTTCCGCCTTCTTTTACTACTCAATTCATTTTCAATGTAGATGTCATTTTCATTTTCTAGCTTATTTGAACAATTTTCAACAAAATTTTGGGAAACTTGAATAATATTGTCGAAATCTCTTTGAATTTCTTTCAACTGTTCGAAAGCGTTTTTGATCATACTATTGCAAACTAATATGTTTAGTCCCTCTGTTTGTAAATATCGTGAAATGGGGCCCGTGATTTTAAAAATTCTTAAATATATTTACGACAAAAGAATGGTTGAAAACTTGGTAAACTGATCTCTTAAACTTTTGGTAGTAGCTCTATACTGTCGCAGTTAATTTGTTGGCAATTTTCTATCTGATTTAAAGCCAGAAAAAGTTCAACATATAGAGAATCGCTTGTGTCTTCATAGAATCCAAAAATTCGTTTTAGGGCATTTTCTTTGGCCCACCAGCGTGTTTCACATATTACTTTAAGTGTTTTATTGCTTTTCACAATATTACTCCACACGTCCATTCGTTTGTGAGAATCCTTGAAAAAAAATCTGGTATGGACCCCACACTACTTCCTTTTACGTGTAAATTTCTTAGTAGTTGCCTTAAGTGTTAAAAAAAGTGCTTGGAGTGAGCAAGGTAACAATTCAAATATTTACTCCCCTAATCTGCCACGAAACAATGCAAAAAATATTTTGCAATGGTTAATTTTCTAAATATTGCTGATTTTAATATCATTCAGTGAATTTTTCGCAAAATATCGCCAATAGCGCCAAGTTGAACCCAAATTCGAAAAATATTTTTTTCGCCAAATTTGTCGCCAACTTGGCGATATGTCGCCAAGTTGGCGTCAAACGGCGACCAAAAGCTTGGCGACATATCGCCAAGTGGTCGCGCCAATTCATATCACTTGAGTCTGCATTGAAATTAACACTGATTTACCCCAAAAAAGGGGTAAAACACCCCCTTGGGAACATTCAAATGCAACCACAAGGGGAGGTGCACAACTAGACCATCCTCAGAGCCTACATACCAAGCTAGAAGCTTCTACGGCATATAGTTTTTGAGTTATGCGACCCACATACGCACACACGTACATACAGACGTCACGAGAAAACTCGTCGTAATTAACTCGGGGGTGGTTGAAAAAAATTTTTCGGCTGCTTATATGTTGCTAGGTACATATACACGTGCTGACAGGTCAAAAAAACTAAGGAATTTTCATTCGGGGGTGAGCAAAGTCAAAATTTAGACCGAAATTTGAGTGAAATTTTTTTCGTGATCACAATACTTCCTTTACTACGTAAAAGGAAGTAAAAAGAGGAGCGCCACAAGTTTTAAAATTTAGACCGGCCGGCCGGCCGACTAAAAAAATGAAAAAAAAAAAAAAACGCCACAAGTTGAAAATTTAGACCGGCCGACCGGCCGAAACACAGGCGGCCCACCGGGAAAATGCCCGGCTGCCCGCCGGCCCCATCCGCCCCTGAGTCTTGAGCAAAGGAGAGTCAGAAGAGACATGATTCAGTTTTTTAAATTTATCAAAATGAGAGAAGTTATTGTGTTAAAGTTTTGCAAGGACGACAGGGACAAGAGGACATTGTTTTTAGCTATTCAAACCTCAAGCTAACCAAGAAATTAAGGAAGAAATACTATTTTAACAGGGTAGTGGGGCCTACCGAAAGAGGTTGTATCAAGAAAGTAGATAGCTTTAAAATGGCCAGTGGTCTTTATTCGGGACTATAGTTTGACCAAGACCAACCTAGCTGAGTCCACTGGTCCAGAGCCTGTTGTTGGACATCACATTTGTATTTCTTGCCGTATAGATATTTGATTTTTTGAAGATTGCTTCATGTCTTGTAGAATTGTTTTTTAAAAAAATGCAATCTCTAAGTGTTTTTGTTGTAGATAATTAGAATTTATGAAGTTTGAAAAGTTGAACAGTAACAATGCAAAAATGGCAACTTACAGAAACATGGATTTCTAAACTCTGTAAAACATAGAAATTAAAAAAAAGAAAGAAAAAAGACGATGTGGAAAAAGATCGCTTGAAAAAAATAAATAAATATAAATAATGGTACCAATAAACATTGTTTTTAAATCTGGCTGCAATTTTGATTGCGAAAACTTCAATACGTAAAATAAATAAATAAATAAAGTAAATAATTAGAAAATAAATAAATAAATAAAGTAAATAATTAGAAAATAAATAAATAAATAAAGTAAATAATTAGAAAATAAACAAATAAATAAAGTAAATAATTAGAAAATAAAAGTACAAAAATAGCTTCAAACTAAAATTAAAAACAACAGTAAAAATAAGAGCATATTACCAAACATTTAGCAGTATACATCACGCAAATAAAACGCTGTACCTTAAAAAAATCCGAGTATCTAATTTAAACTTGTCGGCTACGCAATAAAAATCGAATAAAAAAAATCACACACGATTTAGTTCTCACCACAGATCACAATGGAAGAATCCCCTCCGCAGCACTCCTTTTTTGGGAGGTTCCTTAAATTTTTCATCAGTCGTTTCCGCTTCTACCCTCACCTGTCCGTATGTTCCCAAGGATGCTTCCGGAAAAAGGAAATTAAAAAAATAACAAAAAAGGTGAAAAGTTTCCCCCTAGTCGGGAGATTATTGTACTCCGGCTCCCTCTACTTTCGTACACATACATGGCGATATAAGGCAGATGTATTTCTTTTGGAAGTAACGTTGGCGTCAGAACGTGCTGGATATTTATTTTTAAAACTTGCTCAAAGGAGAAAGTTACTAGGAATGCACCGATTAATCGGCCATAATCGGCCACTTTGCCGATTATTAATAATCGGCAAAATTGGGCCGATTAATCGGCTGAAAAAATATTTTTTAAATATTATTCTTTAAAGTATACTTTCACTAAGAAACTATGATGAATAATTTTATTAACAGTAATAATAATCCTCACAGTTGATATAAAGTTTTTAATAAATTAATTCTCCTACTTTGAATAAATATACATAGACAATGTTGCAACATTTTTCATGTGGCGATAGTTTTCTCCTTAGCACAGTGCTTTTAGATAACCTCTAATTTTCACAAAGAATAAAAGTCTTGAATTAAATTGCTACTAATTATTAAAAAAATTAAATTAAAAGTACTCCTAAATTTGAGTGCTCACCACAGACTCCCCCTCCCCTTTTTTAAAGTTTTATGTCCAATTAACATAACTAACAATGTGTTAATGTAATATTATTGACGATATCATGAAAATTGGTTCTAAGAAATTTGATAAAATATTGAAATTATTTTATGAAAATTAGGAAAATGGAAAAAAAATCTTCCCTCGGAAATAAATTACTTACTATTTCTAAACTCGGAATTGTATAAGAGAAAAAACAGTGATGGTTAAATTGGTAGTATTAAAAGCAATCATCCTTATCATTTATCGGCTCTGTCGATTAATCGGCAGATTATCAACAACCGATTAATCGGTAATCTGTAATCGGGCGATTTGCTTATCGGTGCATCCCTAAAACTTACATGAAATTAAACTTGAAGAAGTTTGTTGAAAAACGGCTTTTAAAAATGCTTTTAAACTGATGTTGCGAATCAAGGAATGAATCAAAAAATTTTATTCATTATTTAAATTATTTGAAAAAAAAAGAAAAATCCGAAATCCTAAAGTCTATACTTGCTTAAGTAACCCTTTAAATTATTTGTTTTCTTTGTTGACAATTAACTTCGCTATTACTGTTTTCCATTTTTACTTTCTTCTATATCTAATATATAGAAGAAAGTATTGGTTTCGTGAAAATTTTCGAATGTCGAATTTTGACGGATTTGCACGTTTTGAGGTGCGCTGAGTCCATTTCGACCATTTTTGGAAAATGTCTGTCTGTCTGTCTGTGTGTGTGTGAGTCTGTATGTGTGTGACCAGTTTTTGTGGCCGCGCTAGAGCAAAAACTACTGAATGAAATCGAACAAAAATTTTTGCACATATGTACCACCATGTGAACTGGTGCACCTGACTTTTTTTAGCGAATTCCTCCAAGGGGGGTGGAGCAATCGCACGTGTTCTGCGCGGGGGTGATTGCTATATCTCAGGAAGTAACCGGCGGAATCAAACGAAAATTGGTCCATAGGTAGACCCTACTGAGTACAGGTGCTGATTCAATTGGTTTGTCAATATCTCGAAGGGGGGTGGAGCAATCGCACGTGTTCTGCACGAGGGTGACTGCTATATCTCAGGAAGTAACCGGCGGAATCAAACGAAAATTGGTTCATAGGTAGACCCTATTGAGTACAGGTGCTGATTCATTTTGTTTGTCAATATCTCGAAGGGGGGTGGAGCAATCGCACGTGTTCTGCGCGAGGGTGACTGCTATATCTCAGGAAGTAACCGGCGGAATCAAACGAAAATTGGTCTATAGGTAGACCCTATTGAGTACAGGTGCTGATTCAATTTGTGTGTCAATATCTCAAAGGGGGGTGGAGCAATCAAAAGTGCTTATTTTGTCATTGCACCTACTGTATCTCGGGAAATATTGCTGCGATTTGAATGAAATTTGGAATAACACTAACCCAATATGGAAGCAAGCATCGATTCAATTTTGGCGCCAATCGCTCCAAGAGGAGGGTGGGGTGATTTTTGCGCTTAGTCAACAATGCGAAAAATTAATTCATTAAAAAATTGCTTTCACGCTATTTAATTATCAAAACAGCTGAAAACTTTCAATGATTTGAAATTTTTAACTGTTGCCAATTTCTTTTTACTAACAAACAAAATGTTTGCAATTAATCTAAACAAGGCTTTTGCAATGATTTCCAATTTCACTCATTGATTCTGAATTTGCAAGGTTATTACGATAATTGGGAAATTGTAGCTGTCTCCAATTACTCGGGGGAGTACGTATTTTATTTTGTAACCGGAATTCATAAGATAGATATAGAAGAAAGTTTCGTGACGGCCACGACAGCTAGTTGTTTTTGGTAACAATTAGAAAACTTGAAAAGTTTGAATGAACAATTTTTAAACATCTAAATTCACAAATCTATTCTCTTACTGAAGTTCAGCGTCGAAATTAATTTGTTAACTTTACTAATAATTAATTTCGCAATTGCTGTTAGTCATTTTTGTTTTTGGCAACAGTTCAGAAGCTTGTCCCACACACCAACGTCAGAGCAAGCAAAATAAAACCTTATAATAATAATAATAAAGCGAATTTATATTTTTAAGTTACTTAATATAAACATGCGATAGTGATAACTAAACAAATATAAGTATCGTATATGACTTTTTAAAAACTTATCAATTAATTCTAGCATTTCATTCTTGTTTTTAAGAAGAAAAAAAGGAAAACAGAGAGTAGAGAAAAAAAATAAAAAAAATAAGACCTCCCCCCCCCCCTTACTCCCTTGTAGTGTACTGAACCTTTTTAAAATGAATTTCTTGAAAGGAAATTATGCCCTATGCTGCATTGATTCCTTTAGCATTTGATATCCTTTAGTCTTTTATCATCAAATTAAAAATTTTATCTCATTTTTACTTACCAATTCATTCTATGCTGCTTACTTAACATTTATTTTTTAAACAGTCAAGTGAGAAAAAAAATATCCTCTGAAAACCGGGAAGGAGGGAAGTTCTCAGTTTCTTTTATTTCTTTTTACTAAAATTAGAATAATTTTCAGTTCTTAATTTATTGTTATCAAGAATTAAAACAGTTAAAAACCATCATTGTTTTCCAAATGCTAATATTCATGAAGCCCATTTTGCAAGGTTATGTAAGTTTATGTGCTTCAATGCAAAAAACTACACTGCAAAAAATTAATGTTGTTTTTACAGTATAACACAGTTAATTTTACAGTAATAAACTGTAAAACTGCTAATTTTACAGTACTAAACTGTAACATTACTAATTTTACAAATAAACTATAAAATTGCTAATTTTGCAATTTGCTACCGTGCATCTTACAGTTTCAAATGGGAACCTCTGCTGCCAGTATTATGCTGTTATTTTTTCAGTATAATGTTGCTAAATTTTACAGCAATAAACTGTAAAATTTCTAGCTTTACAGTAATAAACTGTAAAATTGCTAATTTTACAATTTATTACTGTTCATTTTACAGTTTTAAATTGGAACCTCTGCTGCCAGTATTATACTGTAAAAACAGCAGTTCTTTTATTGCAGTGTACTCTTTAATAAAATTCATTTTCAATATATTACCTCACATTTTAGAAATGTTGTGGTTTTAGGGCCGGGGAGAGCAAGTGAAATTGATAGATAAAATATAAATTTGAATTGACTAATGACCTATTACGCAGCAAGATCCCTTCGACTTCTGTATTACGTAGGAGGGAGAAGAATATTTTTTATGAGGTAGAATACCATAATTGAAACTGACATCTCATCTCATACATTTCTTGTGCGTAAACTAATGTCACTGTCACTTATTAGAATTTCAGTCGACATTGCGGCAATCATGGCGCCAATCAATTTCATGGCGCCAATTTTTCCTTTTTCAGATGCATGCAGTGAAGTTCCTGTTTCTGAAAGTTAAATAAAAAGTGACGAAATCTGCATGAAATCTGTGAAAGATCTTGGTGGTAAGGCGTCGCCTTTTTCTCATCCAAAGACTGAGTAATCGCAATCGTGTCTGTAAAAAAAAAAAAAAAAAATCGGAGCACTGCGGGTGTCACGACTGCCTGTTTCCTTTGCCCAGCAGGTGCTTTGACAGGTGAACATATTGTTCTGAGGAGACGAATCCAGACTGACGTTCGATTTGAGAGCACGTGACGCATACGGTAAAAGTAGAAGAATACCACCAGTATAGTGACTACTTCCTTCTAGGTACAGATGATCTTTTGCGTTTTCCCCCCTAGTAAAATTTGAAAGAAAAAAAAAAACTTGCTGCCTTCTGTAAAAAATAAATGTTGTTTTTACAATGTAATACAGCTCATTTTATTGTAATAAACTCTAAATAACAAACTTTTCAGCAATAAACTGTAAAATTTCCTAACTTTACAGTACTAAACTGCAAAATTGCTAATTTTACATCAATAAACTATAAATTTGCAAATTTTACAGATTATTACCGTGCATTTTACAGTTTTAAACTGGAACCTCTGCTGCCAGTATTATACTGTTGCTTTTACAGTATAATACAACTAAATTTTACGGCAGTAAACTGTAAAATTTCTAACTTTAGAGTAAGAAACTAAAATTGCTAATTTTACCGTTCATTACTGTACATTTTACAGTTTTGAATCGGAACCTCGACTGCCAGTATTATACTGTAAAAACAACAGTTCATTCTTTTGCAGTGTGTAAAGACACAAGATAGAAATGAAATTTTCGGAAAACATTTGAATTATTAACTAACCACTTTTGAACAGCATAGGCTGTGCTTATCCTCAATTTATTTACATAAAATTATATTACATGTATGTTAGATTGTATACATATTCAAAGTTCTCGCATGAAAATTTTCACTTAAAACGCTTTTAAACTGATGACTTGACATTAGTCTGTGGAGTTAGCGACAAAAACAGCCGAAATATTTCACTTCCGGATACCAGTGTGAAATTTGGTACAGAGCTTATGTACATATATAAGAACAAAAAACCGCCGGGAGACACTTGATCAGGGGTCATTAACTCCCGTGATGACGTCATCAAGATGGCCGCTTTTACAGGTAAATACGTTCGTTTAATTGCTTAAAACTCCATCATAGATTGAAATATTGCAAAACTCAAATGTATCATCTGAAAGCTCTTTGAAAGAGCTATTTGGAAAGATTTAATTTTTCTTTCTGAGGTCAAGGTCCCACCTGTAATGACGTCGTCAAAATGGCCGCTTTTACAGGTAAATACGTTTGTTTAACTCCCCCTAAAACTCCATCATAGATTTAAATATTTCAAAACTCAACTATATCATCTGAAAGCGCTTTAAAAGATCTATTTAGAAAGATTTAATTTTTCTTTTTGAAGTCAAGGGCCCACCTGTGATGACGTCATCAAAATGGCCGCTTTTACAGGTAAATGCGCTGATGTAACTGTTTAAAACTCCATCATAGATTTAAATATTGCAAAACTGAAACATATGATTCGAAAGCGCTTTAAAAGAGCTATTTTATAGTGCTTGGTTTTATTTTCTAAGACAAATAGTTGAAAAGTTATAACAATTTTAAATTGAAGATGTATAACAAACGTATTTACCAGTAAAAGCGGCCATTTTGATGACGTCATCACAGGTGGGACCTTGACCTCAGAAAGAAAAATTAAATCTTTCTAAATAGCTCTTTTAAAGAGCTTTCAGATGATATATTTGAGTTTTGCAATATATCAATCTATGATGGAGTTTTAAGCAGTTAAACGAACGTATTTACCTGTAAAAGCGGCCACTTTGATGACGTCATCACAGGTGGGCCCTTGACCTCAGTAAGAAAAATTATAATATTTTCTAAATAGATCTTTTAAAGCGCTTTCAGATAATATAGTTGAGTTTTGAAATATTTAAAACTATGATGGAGTTTTAGGGGGAGTTAAACAAACGTATTTAAATGTAAAAGCGGCCATTTTGATGACGTAATTACAGGTGGGACCTTGACTTCAGAAAGAAAAATTAAATATTTCTAAATAGCTCTTTTAAAGAGCTTTCAGATGATGTAGTTGAGTTTTGAAATATTTAAATCTATGATGGAGTTTTAAGGAGAGTTAAATAAACGTATTTACCTGTAAAAGCGGCCATTTTGATGACGTCATTACAGGTGAGACCTTGACCTCAGAAAGAAAAATTAAATATTTCTAAATAGCTCTTTTAAAGAGCTTTCAGATGATATGTTTGAGTTTTGCAATATTTCAATCTATGATGGAGTTTTAAGCAGTTAAACGAACGTATTTACCTGTAAAAGGGGCCATTTTTAAGACGTCATCACAGAATGACCTTGACCTTCAATCAAGTGTCTCCCAGCGGTTTTTTGTCCTCCTATGTGAATATAAGCCCCACATAAAATTTCAGACTGGTATCCGGAAGTGAAATATTTTTGCACTAACTCCACGGACTACATGAAGCAGAAAACTTCGAAAACCTGCATTATTTGAAAAGCTTAAAATGGACATATGCTTATAATTATAAGTTGAGCCTTAAAGTTAATTAGTTAAATTTACTAACAAAACTTACTTTGAAATTATTATTATTTTTCAGTTTTTTGCAACAAGCAACAAACGGAAGTATTTTAACTGTACACTGCAAAAAATGAATTGTTGTTACAATATATTACTGGCTGCTGAGGTTCCAATTTAAACATCAAAAATAATTTGTTTTTTCCATTCAAACTGGAGATGCAATTAAAGCCTAAATATTTAACCTTCAGCCTCAGAAGATTTAGAAAGTTAAGATAGTACTTTTCTTCCTGTTTACTTTTTCAATAAAAAAAATGGATGTTTATCCTCATAAGTTGCAACAAAACAACAATTTATTAACAATTCTCACTACCACTTTTTTTTCGATAACTGCATCAAGAAAAATAAATAAGATTAGATGTTCCAAATAGCCACAAAAAGTAGGCGTTGAACGTAAGTTGATAGTAAAATTCAACATTCAACCGTAATTCTTGACGTTCGTGGATATTCTGATGCAAGATTCCCGTCGTAAAATAAATAAATTCCACAAAAACATAAAATGATTAAAAATTACATGAACAAAAAAAAAAGTTACAAAAAAATGTTAATCTCTTCATTGCTGCCCTAGTTCCGCAAAGCAAAGTAAACAAGAAGTTCTGTCAAGAACTAAACGAGCCTACTTTCCCGTACATCGACCATCTGATCATTATTCTCTTGATTATCTGAGACGGAAAATTATGTCAAACATACCTTTTTAGCACTTAAAGCTGATTTCTAAAAGCAAAATATACCCCTCTCATCAGATGAAATAGACACGTAAAAAGTAAATAAACGAATAAATAAAGTTTTGTCGCACCTTTTAAAGAATGTAACTGTTACAGTTCTTCCGTAGAAAAAATCCTCAATCGTTTTCAAAAAAATAAATAAATAAATAAATCAAAGTACAAAGAGCATCAAAACACATTTTATCAAACAAAGAAAAAAAAAGAAGGAAAAAAAAAAAACTCGTCCGTTAATAAAATGTCTCGAATTTCACTTTTAATCCGTTGCCAGTTGTTAAGAATAAAATGCCCTCGTGAATGAAAAATTTTTGTTACAAAAAAAATCGTCTGCAAAAAAAAAAAAAAAAAATAACAATAATGAATAAAATAAAACAAATGAATAAATGAACAAAAAATCTTCTGCACAGTCATTTTTTTTCTGAGCCTGCATTTCTGCCATGTCTGCGGAGTCGGAGTCGGAATCAGAGTCCTCACAGAAGATTATTCAGAAAAGTACTTTGCAAACATTATTCATCAAAACCATTTTCTTACAAAGTTCGTTTGAAGGAAATCCGACTTTAAGTTCAGGATGAACATTCTACTTAAATTCCCCGTAGGCGATAATGTTAAATTTTTTTCTGAACGGTTCAATATTGAACGAAAAATGGTTCAAATCAAAAAGCGAAGTATGGGAATGAGCCTCTCCGAGATCTTTCAAAGAAAAAAAAGTTTATTCCATTCGGACGGTTCGCTCAGAAGTTATTAGGTGGGGAAAGGTTGCTTGAACGGTTCAATGTTGAACGAAAAAATGTTCAAATTGAAAATTTAAATACGGTAATGAAGTATCCTTGCTAAGATCCTTCGAACAAAAAAAAAGATAATTTAAATCGGACTGTTCACTCAAAAGTTATTAGGCGTGACAGCTTGCTTGAACGGTTCACTGTTGAACGAAAAAATGTTCAAATTGAAAATTTAAATACGGTAATGAAGTATCCTTGATAAGATCTTTCGAACAAAAAAAAGTTTGTTCAAATCGGACTGTTCACTCAAAAGGGACAGGTTGTTTGAACGGTTCAAAGTTGAACCAAAAATTGTTCAAATAGAAAAATCAAATATGGGAATGAGCTGTACTCGCCGAGATCTTTCCAACAAAAAAAAGTTTGTCAAAATCGGAATGTTCATTCAAAAGTTATTAGGGGGGGGGGGCAGACAGACCGACCGACAGACCCACAAATTCCCCATCTCAATACCCTACTTTCAAATTTTTAATTTTTCGATATTCATTTTCCTTTTTATTTCTTTTTGGCTTTTTTTTTTCGGTATTGGCGATATTTTTTTCAGACTTGGCGATATTTTTTTAACTTGGCGATATTTTTTTTAACTTGGCGATATTTTTAGATGCATTAGGCCACTTTCAATACTTTTTTCGTCTTTCTTTTATTTTTAACGGGAAAGTAGGCTAATAAAAAGAGACAAAAATTTGCATGAATTGGAATAATAAGCTCTCGATTCTCCGTGGGTCTTTCCCACTTTTGTTTTCTTTCCTTTTTTATTTTTTACAGTGATGATTTACTGAATGCAAACAACTGTAAGTGCGTTATTCGACGTTTTTAGCTTTTAAAGATAGATTTTTAGTTCAACATTATCATTTTTAGCTTTACTTTATATGTTGTGCTATGACTTTTTTTAGCTATTGCATACACTAGTATAGTTTTTTACCATTTTTTTCGATTATCTGCCATATTCGCAATATTTCTGTTCGTAATTATATCATTAGTAAAATTCGTTCACCAAAATATCAATGTTTTAGTAAAAACTCCATTTTTACTGTGCAAAATCGGCATCTTTAAGTGCTACATTTTTGCGACCCCAAAATATTCATCTTATTTTTCCCCTTAATTCTATAATACCAAATGGAACAAGAACTGGGGAGAATGCAATTTCCGAAATTTTTAATTTTGGACCACCCTAGTAGGTATCTATTATATTATATGACATTTTGAGTTTTATATTGTACTTAAACAATGAATATTTTGGTATTTATAATCATTAAAAGTTTTGCTTTAAGCGTGTATTTTGGGTGTTCGACTATGTAGGTCATTGCTCATTGCTTTTTCATTGCTCGTTTCTAAGTAGTTTAAAAAACAGAGCCAGAGAGAGAGAACAAATATAGTTTAAATTGCTGCGCAACAGTTAAGATGTTTTCTTTTTTTTTTTTCATTAATTTTTACTCTTAACTTAGAGCATCGTTTTCGTTTCGTTTAGATCAGTGGTTCTCAACGGGGGCGATACCGCCCCCCTGTGGGCGGTGGGAAGATGCTGAGGGGCGGTGAACATGTTTTGGGCAGTAGGGGGGCGGTGGGTATATTTTGGGCGATAGGGGGGCGGTGAGAAAATTTGGGAGTCAGAGGACAATAAATGTATTAGAATTTATTTTAATTTTAAAAATCAAAATTGAATTTTGCATTAAATCAAGAATCCAACTTGAATTATTTGTGCCGATGATAAAATAAAGTTATGCTCCCAGGAATCTTTAAATTTATTTCCTTACGTTTTTCGGAGGTGACTGTTACGTTTTTTGGAGGTGACCGGGTTAGTGATCTTTTGCGTCCGACAATCTTGAGAGAAAATGTTATAGTTTGACTATGGAGAGATGGCGAAAGACCTTGAAGTGGAAACGGCCCTGTTTCATTTTGAAATAGGGAGAATGGGCGTCAAAAGTTATTTTTTACTTGCTCGTTACATTGAAATTTTTACTTCCTGCGTGATCTCTCTCTCTGATGCTACTTATTACAAAATAAGCGGCTCGTTTCCACTTCAAGATCACCCGACATCACTCCGCGGTTCAACTTTACCTGATGAAGAACTGTTACAATAAATCACAGTTGCAATTTTGGGTTGCATGGTTTTATCTAACATTAGCCAAATTGACTAATTTTGGTCACATACATAGACAGATAAGATTCAAAAGCATTAGCCACACCGTCGTTTGGTTATTTTTTAGCCGAACGGTTGCTTGATTCTTTTTACTATAACAATGCAATTTCTAATAGCTGTAAAAAAATTTAATAATGCCTTTTTTGTTAGTAATTATCATACAAGTAAAAATATCATCCTGCAGCTGTAGGTGAAAATACTCAAATTAAGTTCTCAAGTTTTAGTCGCCTATATTTTGATTGTTGCTATAAACGAGACTAGTTTTCAGACTGAACAATTCTCCGTTTAGGATACCAGATTTCCATGTCTATTGACAAAATGTAATGGGGGGGGGGGCGACTCAAAATACTGCGAAAAAGAATCACAATTGCATTCTAGTGTCTCCCCACAAATGGCGTTTTAGGCAGAACATTAAACGTCATCGATTTCGGGGTTTTTTTTACTAAATTTTTTTCACATTTTCTCATAAGACATCTTAGTTCTTATGGGAAAGTAAGTCTACCCTAAAGATATTCAAAATATCTCGATGGGTAGTGGCATCTGTGCAATTTGGCTATTTTCCTCGGTTTAGTTATTTTCCTAAATTTTTACCTGGCAATCGTATTTATAATGCTTAGAGTGCCCGCTTAGTTTGACTGTTTTGTTTGACAGTATTTTAACTTTGGCTTTTGCTCACTTCATTAATATACTTTCATGGTTTATTTTTAGTGAACTTTCCTTCGATGATAATCACGTTTTCGCCAAAATCTTCAGTCTTTGCACAAAGACTTCGCTGAGTGTGTTGAGAATATTTTTGTCTCTGAACGTTCCTCAATGGGTCATGAACCCTTTTGAAAATATTGAGAATGCAGATGTTCAGTATCAGTAAGAATTGGTGGAACTTTCAACCACTGAAACTAGAAAAGCTGGTTCCCAAAATGTTAACAATCTTACAGGATTTTGGCTGCAAGGAGATATTAGTAGCCAATTAGATAATAGTGAGCTACCGCCAAAAATTTTTCAATCGTCTTCCCCTCTTCTTACCTTGTCGAATGAGGATTCAGTGTTTTCATCGACCTAGTTACAAAACAGAGAAATCGACTCCAAATCGTCACTTGCGTCTTTATGTTACAAAATATATCGAACCGACCGTGATGGACACATATTTCTTAACGCTCCTTTTACGTTTTGAAGGAGAAAAATAATGCTTTGCTTATTTACTTTTATTGCATTCGATTGTTTCCTTAATTTTTTGAATAAAACATTTTTTTTGCTTGTTTATTTCTATTTTATTTTATTTTGTTATTATTCTTTTAAAAATAAAATATTTTTAATCCTAGATTTGTTTTTTATTTCTACATTCGTCATTTTAATTCTAATAATGACCTAATGAGGAAAAATATATCTTGTTAAACCGTTTTGTAAAATTCCGGAAGGAAATTATTTTAAACTTTAAACCTCTTTTCGCACACCCCCTCACCTTTAATATAAAGGGGGGCGTTCGAAAAAATTCAACTCATAAAGGGGGCGTTAGCCTTGAAAAGGTTGAGAACCACTGGTTTAGATGCAACAGTTTTATTTATTCTTTCCGCTCTAAAAAAATCGCACATTTTCCCATACTAAAACAATATCTGTATAAATCGTCTGCCAATTCACTGCTGCCACATTTAACTTGCCTACCATAACTCAGTAACGAAAGAATTTGGAGCTTGTCCTTGGACTTGACCTTTTCAGGGTTCATTTATCAAGGCTTGTGGGAGGGAGAGGGAAATGAGAAGAGGGAGAGCGGAGAATAAGAACGGGGAGTTTTTCTTGGAATTTTTTTCCTCTCTCCTCATGCCAAAACAGAAAACAAAAAGCAAACATTTTAGCTGTTATAGACATAAACTTTTTAATATTTCTCGTTCAGAATTCGTCCAAAATGAAGCTCTTTCTAGCTCTAGAGCATTGATTCTCAACGAGCTGGTCCCACGGACGACTAAGAAACTTAGATAGCTCCTCAAATTTTCACGTTTTTTGCCACGGATTTAAAATTTACTACTACACTGCAAAATATAAACTGTTGTTTTTTCAGTGTAACACTCGCAGCAGAGGTTCCAGTTTAAAACTGTAAAATGAACAGAAATACAATGTAAAACTAACAATTTTATAGTTTATTACTGTAACGCAGCAATTTCACAGTTTATTACCACAATTTTACTTTATTACCACAACATTAGCTGTATTATACTGTAAAAACAACAGTATCATTAGGGAAGCAGGGGTTCCAGTCAAAAACTGTTAAATGCACAGAAATAAATTGTAAACTTAGCACTTTTGCAGTTTATTACTGTAAAGCAGCAATTTTACAGTTGATTGCTGTAAAATTAGCAATTTTACAGTTGATTACTGTAAAATTAGCAATTTTTACAGTTTGTTACTATGAAATTACCTGTATTATACTGTAAAAACAGCATCTATTTTTACAGTGTAGATGTCAAAAGATCCTTGATAACGATTATAAATACATCGTTGATTTAAAACAAAAACTTTTCAAACAATTGATTTTAAAACAAGAAGTTCTGTCAAGAACTAAACGAGCCTACTTTCCCGTACATCGAAATCGGCATTGTAGCATCTGATCAATATTCTCTTGATCATCTGAAACTGAAAATTATGTCAAACATACCTCTATAGCACTTAAAGCTGATTTCTAAAAGCAAAATATACCCCTCTCATCAGAGGAAATAGACACGTAAAAATTAAATAAACGAGTCAATTAAGTTTTGTCGCACCTTTTAAAGAATGTAACTGTTATAGTTCTTCCGTAGAAAAATTCCACAATCGTTTTCAAAAGAAAAAAAAATAAACAAATAAAATAAAAGTACAAGAGCGATTCCATACCAAATCACCGAAAAAAAAAAAAGTTGGTCGCACGACCGACTCGGATTTTTTTTTAATTTGGTACACAGATTGATGGTATAGAGGTATGAAAAAGCCCAAAAGGAAAGTTACCTGCTCCACTTATTTTCTGAGATACATGCCCTCAAAATTTGTCCGCCAAGTCAAAATACAAAAAAAGTGATGTTATTTAATCATTTTTTATAAAAAATCGTACTCATGCAAAATAAAAGTGTTAGATATCTATGGAAACTAGTTACTCCAGGCATTCTGAAAAAAAATACTAGAACGTTCATAATGAAAATTGCCAAGGTACAGGGCTCTTTGAAGTTGTCACCACAAAAACTTGATTTTGCAGATTTTGCTAAAATTCAGGCATTTATTACAAAAAAAGGCAAACAAAACCAAAGGTTTTCTCACTTTCTGGTAGTGAACAGGTCCTCCCTGTAAATTGCTACGCAATAAATTTTTTGGGTTTCTCACTCCTTCTTGGAAATATTTTAGCTTAAAGATAAGCCGTAAGGCAAAAAATGCGTTTTTGGCCATCTTGGCAGCCATTTTTCTCATAAAGGGGGAGCAGTAGAAACTTTAATTTTTTTTTAAAACAAGCCACTGATAAGTTAGCTATTCACAGGAAAAGAGTTTACTTTTGGTTATTTCCTCCATTAAGAGATATCCTGCTGACAGTATATGCATGTTTTTCACGACGACCATATGCTTTTGTTCCCCCTCTCATGGACTTAAATTTAATTAAACCAAAAAATAATGATATATTTATTATTAGCTGTATTATCTACCCAATATGTCATGAAATTTAATTTATTAAATCATTGAACAATAAATTAGATAATTGATGAAAACAAGAAAAAGTATTTTTCTGATGCCTGAGCATTATGCATTCATAATTATAAAGCACTAAATACTTTCTTGAGAAATTAATTAACATAAATGAGCTCTAAATATTTATATTATAAGCAATACCCAATCTTGTGATTGGGATACTCCTGTTTTTAATTGAAGAATTTCTTGAATATCACATGAATATCAGGAAAATAAATGAGGTCTTTTCGTTTGATGTAGGATACTTTATGACAAATTTCATTTGATGGGCTACTAACTGAGCATGGTGATAAAGAGCTATTAATTTCAGCATCGAATTCCATTTTACCTTATTAACAGTTAAATATTTATAAAATAATTAAATAAATAATTTAATATAAAGCCATGCTTGAAGAATTAAAATTAGTGCAACTAATTTATTCCCATACTGATCTTTACAAAACTGACATGTGTTGAGCACTGATAAGAACTGACAAGAATAAGTTTACTCACTAAAATACTAGTTCACAGATACTATAAAGCGTACATTATATTTTCTACAAAATAATACTGCAACAAAGAACAAGGGTATAAAGGTGTAGGTACTAAAGAATTTCTTGAAAAATCAATTAAAATAAAGGAGTTTCGAATATTTATCTCATAGGCAATACCCAATCTTGTGATTGGATGTTCCTGATTGATGGCTATAAACAGGAGGATACCCTTGTTCTTTGTTGCAGTATTATTTTGTGGAAAATAGAATGTATGCTTTATAGTATCTGTGAACTAATATTTTAGTGAGTAAACTTTTTCTTGTCAGTTCTTATCAGTGCTCAACGCATGTCAATTTTGTAAAGATTAGTATGGAGATAAATTAGTTGCACTAATTTTAATTCTTCAAGCATGGCTTTATATTAAATTATTTATTTAATTATTTTGTAAATATTTAACTGTTAATAAGGTAAAATGGAATTCGATGCTGAAATTAATAGCTCTTTATCACCATGCTCAGTTAGTAGCCCATCAAATGAAATTTGTCATAAAATACCCTACATCAAACGAAAAGACCTCATTTATTTTCCTGATATTCATGTGATATTCAAGAAATTCTTCAATTAAAAACAGGAGTATCCCAATCACAAGATTGGGTATTGCTTATAATATAAATATTTAGAGCTCATTTATGTTAATTAATTTCTCAAGAAAGTATTTAGTGCTTTATAATTATGAATGCATAATGCTCAGGCATCAGAGAAATACTTTTTCTTGTTTTCATCAATTATCTAATTTATTGTTCAATGGTTTAATAAATTAAATTTCATGACATATTGGGTAGATAATACAGCTAATAATAAATATATCATTATTTTTTGGTTTAATTAAATTTAAGTCCATGAGAGGGGGAACAAAAGCATATGGTCGTCGTGAAAAACATGCATATACTGTCAGCAGGATATCTCTTAATGGAGGAAATAACCAAAAGTAAACTCTTTTCCTGTGAATAGCTAACTTATCAGTGGCTTGTTTTAAAAAAAAATTAAAGTTTCTACTGCTCCCCCTTTATGAGAAAAATGGCTGCCAAGATGGCCAAAAACGCATTTTTTGCCTTACGGCTTATCTTTAAGCTAAAATATTTAAAAGAAGGAGTGAGAAACCCAAAAAATTTATTGCGTAGCAATTTACAGGGAGGACCTGTACACTACCAGAAATTGAGAAAACCTTTGGTTTTGTTTGCCTTTTTTTGTAATAAATGCCTGAGTTTTAGCAAAATCTGCAAAATCTAGTTTTTGTGGTGACAACTACAAAGAGCCCTGTACCTTGGCAATTTTCATTATGAACGTTCTAGTACTTTTTTTTAGAATGCTTGGAGTCACTAGTTTCCATAGATATCTAACACTTTTATTTTGCATGAGTACGATTTTTTATAAAAAATGATTAAATAACATCACTTTTTTAGTATTTTGACGTGGCGGACAAACTTTGAGGGCATGTATCTCAGAAAATAAGTGGAGCAGGTAACTTTCCTTTTGGGCTTTTTCATACCTCTATACCATCAATCTGTGTACCAAATTAAAAAAAAATCCGAGTCGGTCGTGCGACCCCCATTCGGTGATTTGGTATGGAATCGCTCACAAAGAACTTTAAAACACATTTTATCAAAGAAAGAAAAAAAAATTCGTTCGTTAATAAAATGTTTTGAATTTCATTTTTAATCCTTTGCCAGTTGTTAAATATAAATAAAGAATAAAATGCTCTCGTGAATGAAAAATTTTTGTTAACAAAAAAAAAAAAAAAATCGTCTGCCAAAAAAAAAAAATCATAATAATAATAAATTAAACAAAACAAATAAACAAAAAATCGTCTGCCCAGTCAGTCATTTTTTTCTGAGCTTGCATTTCGGCCATGTCTGCGGAGTCGGAGTCGGAATCAGAGTCCTCACAGAAGATTATTCAGAAAAGTACTTTACAATACATTATTTATCAAAACCATTTTCTTCCACAGTTAGTTTGAAGGAAATCCGCCTTGAAGTTCAGAATCAACATTCAATTTAAATTTCTCCGTAGGCGCTCATGTTAAAATTTTTTCTGAACGGTTCATCATTGAACGAAAAATGGTTCAAATTGAAAAGTGAAATATGGGAAGGAGCCTCTCCGAGATCTTTCGAACAAAAAAAAAGTTTATTCAATTCCGACGGTTCACTTAAAAGTTAGTAGGTGGGGAAAGGTTGTTTGAACGGTTCAATGTTGAACGAAAAAAAATGTTCAAATTGAAAATTTAAATACGGTAATGAAGCATCCTTGCCGAGATCTTTCGAACAAAAAAAAGTTTGTTTAAATCGGACTGTTCACTCAAAAGTTATTAGGTGTGAGAGCTTTTTTGAACGGTTCAATGTTGAACGAAAAAATTGTTTAAATAAAAAATGTAGGTACGGGAATGAAGTATCCCTGAAAAGATCTTTCGAACAAAAAAAAGTTTGTTCAAATCGGACTGGTCATTCAAAAGTTAGTATCGCGGAACCGGTTATTTGAACGGCTCAAAGTTGAACCAAAAATTGTTCAAATCAAAAAATCAAATATGGGAATGAGCTGTACTCGCCGAGATCTTTCCAACAAAAAAAAAGTTTGTCCAAATCGGAATGTTCATTCAAAAGTTATTAGGGGGGGACAGACAGACCGACAGACCGACCGACCGACAGACCGACCGACAGACACACAAATTCCCCATCTCAATACCCTACTTTCAAATTTTTAATTTTTCGATATTTATTTCATTTTTTTGTTTCTTTTTGACTTTTTTTTACTTGGCGATATTTTTTTTACTTGGCGATATTTTTTGGACTTGGCGACATTTTTTGGACTTGGCGACATTTTTTAGATGCATTAAGCCAATTTTAATGTTTTTTTCGTTTCTTTTATTTTTAACGGGAAAGTAGGCTAAAAACAACATTTATTTTTGGTCTTCCAAATATTTTAAGTTTTTTTCATTACAACACTATTCCTGAAGTTCTCTGGTTAGTAATATTATACATAAATGCTAATAAATCTTACTCATTTTTGGGTCACGCACTGACAAAAAAGGAATATCTCTAAAAAAAATATGTTATCAGTTTGAAGATAGCTTAGACAAAAAGAAACTTGAGAAAGATGATCATTTGCACCTACAGTTTGTCTTATCTTCAAAATGAAGTAACAGAGAACAATGTTTGTTCTGCGTCTGCTCTAAGAAAAAAAAGAAAAGAAAGAAAGTGATCGATAAAATTTTGTATCAACCAACATGCTTTTAGCTTGAAAAATTATTTAAATTGCAATTACTTTTTAAAGTTTAATGACCCCCTTGTTATATCAATTTCCTCCTAAGTCTAAAATCCACCAATTTTCTCCAAATCGTCAAATAGGTGATATCGAAACAGAGTTTCGTAAACGAACATTCACAAAATTAAATTCCTAAAAATGAGATAATAACAACTTTGAACTTCTGCTAAGACTGATTGGATTATTTATTCATTAAACAGATATTCTCTTTCGTTTTTTCAAAAAGGGAAATTTAGAATTTCTGAAATAGCAGATAAGGAAAGTAATGGTGATTAAATTCAATTCATATTTCACATAAAAGCTTTGCAATAGTTGAAAAATTTTCTTTCACAAAATGAAATGATGTAATTTTTCTTCAGTTTAAAAATTTTTATGGAAATGTTTAGTTACTCAAAAATGTATAAAGACAGGGATCGACTTTCATAACATAGGGGCTTTCTTAAACGCTAGAGGCATTTTACATTCAAACAATTGGACTACATCACAAGAATAAAATCCGCATGCTACCTAAATATTTATATGCGTTTGCGCTATTAATTTAGATTATTGATGCATTTATAAACATTTGTCATTTCAGGAAAAATAACATAACTTTTTGTGCTTTCTTAGGTGCTGTATAATTATTACTTTTAAGACTTTCTCAAATAGTTCATTTTTGCATGTCAAGTTTAAAAAAACTATGTTGGTGGCTCTGGAAATTGCTGTTTTTTAACCTTGTGTGTTACCGAAAAAGTTACGCTGCACAAATTAAACTCGTATATTGCATTTTAATATGATTTAATATTGAACTCAATACAAATAACAGAATTTAAAATATTTGCATGCAGAAAAAAGTGACACGTCCAAAAGCAATTGGTTATAAGAAGTTAGTAATGTCTAACTTTATTACCAATATACTGTTCTTGCACTGGAAATGTTAACAATTGCCTGCCCAGCTGTCATTACGTTCACAGCTGGAACAAGTCATTTATGTGCTTTGTTCTGCTGAGGGAAGACCTTCTTATGCAATCCAATCGTAATTATCGTTGTTTAACTTTTTTTTTTGTATGAAAAATATTTGAATACTGCTTTTTTTTAGTGAATTCAGTATATAGTATTTTAACAATAATGCACATGAATTTGCATTTTGTGAAGCATAACATTCTCTATGAGTATATACCAAATAAAAATATTTCCAAAAGTACCCATTATTTTAGCCGCTTCTGTATTTGTATACTGTACAAAAACCAAAGTCAATTTTGAGGAATTTATCAAATCGAAATATTCAACATCAGCTCAAAATTTTTTGGTGATATTTTTGTAGTGTATCAAAAAATTTAATTATTCACTTTTTAAAATGAGTATGAATACTTTCTATCAATCTTTCTGTCCACAACAATCACAGTTGTTGAGTTATTTACCTATCATACAAAACACTCTTAACGTCTTGATTAAAGCTTTAAGTATCTTTTTTTTTTTTTTCAAAAGAAATTCAATAAAATCGGCGGATTTTAGTTTGCGGTTTGAATTTTCCTCCGAAGTCATCAATGTTGTACTCAATCATTAATATTATAATCTCCTTCGCTGTCAATATTAGCTTCCCCTTCCCTTCCTCATTGTTAAAGCCAAACCTATCGGGTCAATGCAGTAATTTAAAGTCTCTAGTAAAGTCTCTAGTTCTGCAACTATCTCTCTGTCACTAACTCTCGATTGTAACTTAACGAAGCAAACATTATACATTTTTTTCTTTTATTTTTTTTTATTCTAAACAAAAAGGTTATATTTGAAACTATAAAAAACTGTACCCTTTCATCTTCTAATGTCTCTGCAACGTTCCAATTCCTACGTCTTAACTATAATAAACATCTTTTGTTTCAAAATGGCTCTCTCTACAATAATATTCTTTACGTTCGCGGTATTGCGCAGGAACAATTCTTCGACAGAATAAATTAAGCCAAAGAAATAAATGTTCTGGACGTTAACCCAAAATATCTGTGTGTTGTGCGTAGAAGTAACTGCTGAACCTTAGCAGCCTTTTGTTAGATGATATTCTGTTAACTTCTTTGTTTTTGTAGTTTAAGCAGACACTTTAATTTCCTCATTTGGGTTTCCTTAAACGTTGGCTGACAACTATTACATTTGCAAGTTATATTTATAATTTTACTTTGGCAACGGCACCTCGGGACCTCAAGATTGCGTTATTAGATTCTTACTTACATTGCCAGAATTAAAGTAATTCTTTCTATTTTAACATTGTTAGAACTTATTATTGGTGCTCAAATAGAGGAGCTGCAGAGAAAAACGCTTAAAAAATCCAGAAACGTTTGTGAATATACTGGGAAGCTGCGATTCATGAAAGTTTGAAAAACGTTTTTGAGTATTTCGGACACCTCTTTCTGTAATTTTCGAAAACGTTTCCGAATGAGTCAGTAACCACTTTCAGTAATTTTTAAAAAGTTTTCGAGCATTTCGAAAACCTTTTTGGCATTATTCAGAAACTCTTTGGGGTATTTCAGAAAATTCACAAAAACGTTTTTGAAATTAACATGCACCGTAGCTGCACCATTTATTTAAAAGCACTACTTCTGATTTATTTCTTTTTTCCGTAACTTCAGCAGTTAAAATTTCTATAGGTATAAAAAAATTCACTCAAAAAGGAAACTGAAATGTTCAAAAATACTTTTGAAAATTATAGAGAAAATCTCGAAATACTCGGAAACGTTTTTTGGAAATTTCATGATCCTCAATTGCACATTATATTCAGAAACGTTTTTGAAAAATGCAGGAAGGGGATTCCGAAATACTCTAGAAATGTTTTCTGAAACGTTTCTGGTTTTTGCGGTCCGTTTAGCCAAATTTTGATGCACAGAATAGGTATCAAGTATTATTGATCAAACAATTACTAAAACAAAATCATCTCAATGTTTGTTAACGAGATAAAAATTAACATGGTCGACTATGCTGATACTTGGAATAATGAAACTTGTTTTAATGAGATCCTGATTAACAAATTGTGGATTAAGGAGCTTCAGATGATTTCTATTAACCAGATTCTACTCTGAAAAAAATAAACTGCTGTTTTTACAGCTGTAAACAGAGGTTCTAGTTTAAAACTGTAAAATGCACAGTAATAAACTGTAAATTGGCATTTTTACAGTTTATTACTGTAAAAATAGCAATTTTACAGTTTATTACCATAAAACTAGCTGTATTATAGTCTAAAAACAACAGTATAATACTGGCAACAGAAGTTTCAGTTTAAAACTGTAAAATGTATAGTATAATAAACTGTAAAATTAGAAATTGTACAGTTTATTACTGTAAAGTAAGCAATCTTGCAGTTTATTACTTTAAAATTCGCAACTTTACAGTTTTTTGCTATAAAATTAGCTGTATTACACTGTAAAAACAGCACTTTATTTTTTGCCGTGTATTATTTGCTTCTATGGTAGATACTTTTTTTGCCTCTATGAAGTTTTCCATTCAAATTAGTAATGTAGATAAAATTTCCTAGATTTATTTTATGACATTAGGTTTTATGCAAAATTCTGTACATGGATGAGATTAAACTTATTTCTTCAAATACAAGCTCTTACGATTTTCCTGGCTTACTGGTAGGCTTTTTACAAAACTCATCGAACTTATACTTCCTCAAGGCATCGCGAAGACCTTCGATTTCGTTGGTATATTTCCTGCACAGACTCTCATACATGTTGTTTTCAGCAACCAGACACTTCATCCTATCAGTTCTGTTTTGCAGCTCCCGCCTACAAGTCCACAGTTCCTCCTGCACCCCCGCTTCGGATCGTCTTTTCAATGATTCACGGAGGTCCTGTGCTTCTCGTTCCTTCTTTTGCAGTTCGACAGCTTTGTGCTCCAGCTCATCTGCTTTCTTTATCAACTGCTTCTGGAGGTTTTGGTTTTTGGATATGAGTTGCGCGCGGTCGGGATCTATTCCTTCAAGGATTCTCCATCTGGAATTGAAAATAAATGCAGGATAAGTTTGAGATGGATATGTCCAAGTACAATAAGCCCTCGATGTCTAATGTACTCATTTACAATCGTTACCGAATTATCAAGATGATATAAATATTTCTAGTAGCTATAAATGACAGTAAATGTAATATGTTGACTTTCTTTCACACATTTCGGCAAATGTCGTACTTTGATTCATTTAGACACTTTATGTCCAGGGCCGCGCCGTGCCAATGTGCAAAGCCGTGCGGCGCACGGGGGCGCCAGAGCCGAAAAGGCGCCGAGCTCTGCCGACCAAAAAAGCTCCAAACAGAAAAAAAAATTAAAATAAAAAATCCAAATAAAAAAATTAAATTGAACTCTTCATTAAAACGAACTCTGGCGTTAAAATTATATTGCTCAATGAGACAAGCAATCCGTCTCTCTACCCACCCATAAAGGAAAAATTATTGCCTTGTTGGTGTCTAAACAAACTATTCAAAAGCTTAATATGTTACACTGGAAACATGGGATGTTAATGCACACATCAGCACTTTTCTTCCAAATGAGGCGCAGTGTAAGCTATTTCAGCGTGTCTATAAGGTTATAAGCAAAAGAGTCCATGCAAATCTTTTGCTCTTCAATAGGTTTCTTCATTCCGTTGAATCAATACTACGTAATATTTTCTCTAGTACAATGTATTTTAGTATATTAACAATTGTTCGTGGTGATTCGACTGCTTTATGTTATCGTACATAAAAAAATACGGTAAGCATATTTGCATCTTATTTACTTGTGCGTAATATTTACATATTATGAACTACAGTTTAGGTAAACTTTTCAGTTTCAAAAAGTAACAATTTGACCATAATCACACCATTGTCTCGTCTTTGCTTCAAACACTAGTTTTTTTAATTAAAAAAAAAGACCTTTGGACAATGCATTTGTATTTCATATTAAATTTAATGCCTTTTTACTAATACGGATTTTATTGGCTTTCCGGGAAGTATTTCAGTTTCCGATTTTAAGAGGAATATCCTCCACTTTATACTGTCGTCCCTGCTTAATCGGGTGACGGATAAACGAATACCCCTCTTATACGAATAAAAAATCCCGGAACTGATGACATAGACGCAATGTTAAAATTCCCGCTTAATTGAATACCCCGTTTAATCGAATAATATTTCTTGGAACCGACAGTATTCGTTTAAGCGGGACCGACATACTTCAATTCAGAAATATAATCAGTACCCTGTTGCCATGTTTTTACAGACAAAAAAGTGTGATTAATTATTTATCAAATGCAAATTCGAGAGATATTTAGAGCTACGTTAACTTTGAAATTTAAAATATTTCTTTTTCCGAAACACAATAGTGTATTCAAGGAGCTATTGAACTCGAAATAACTTTGAAATATGAAGTAAAAATGTACAGGGTATTCCAAAATTAAATATTTGTCATGCTCTGATTTTTGGCTACACATAAAACCGGACGTTATGCTCGATAGGAATTAAAGTGAATCCGAAAACTTTTTATGAGTAGTATTTGACGAGTAGTAGTTTGGTTTTACAAGCAGTAGTTAAAATTCAGAATTATTCTTACATTTTTCTAGTTAAATGTTTAACGATATTTTTAATCACTAAAATTGTTAAATGTTGTTAATATTTTATTTTCAATGTCAAGATTTTCATATTTCAGCTTACAAATGTTTCTGTTTATGAATTTTTATTCTATCCAGATTGGCCACAATAGAATAGTCGCATCCTTTTCAATTGGTAAAACTTACAATAATAATAATTAGTATTGACTTTTAGCCAGCTTCACACTTTTTAAATTTTGTAATTTTTTATTTACAGTAAAATGATGAAGTCTGTTTGGCGCAATGTAATAAAGGAGTGTTATTTGAGATAGAATATTAGTTTGAAATGATTGAAAGTTGACTACAATTCTCGAAAACCATGCCCGTTGTTGGAGGGGGGGGGGGCTTTGAGAAATCAATATATTAACAGTTGGCGTGGTTTTTGTTGTTTACCGATAAAATTTGCACCCTTTGACTCCGCTCTCAGGACAACTTTAAAACAACAAACCTGTCTATGTGCTAATTTTAGCGCATTTTTTAACTCCCAAAAGAAATAAAAAAAATTTTAATTTGGAACTTTTTCCATATCAAAAGAATACACAGATCAGGTTTTGCACACCCATTGCATGTTTTCCTTTTTAAAATTGTAAATAATTAATTAATAAATACGCTAGTAAGATACTAGTCTCAAGCAATTTATTTGAGCTAGTTTTAATTAAAATAGTTTTTTTTTTTTGGTACATGTTGTATGCTTTGTAATTGTATCGAATGCGATTGCGTGAAAATATCGAATATGATAGCAAAATTTAATGTGAATAAGTAATTAAAAATACATATTACTTCATTTGTGCTTACACATATTTAAGTTCCATGCTTTTCAAATTTGTAGCAAATTAAATGTTAAATTAATTTATTTTGAACTGTAGGATAATAGTGTTAAGCGATTTATTTAGTATTAGATGTGTTTGGTATGAAAAATTAATATATATTGTCTACATTATTTGTATATACACTAGGTGGCCAAAAGTATCCGGACACTTTCAAAAATTCACATTTTTGCATATAGCTCGAGAAATAAGTGATCAATTGTTCTTTAACTTTAGCCATACAAAATATAGGCTTCACCGAACATTTTCAAGTTAAAATTAAATTACCCTTGCATTTGGGGGACGACAAGAAGGGGGTTGAAAGAAAAACCGCTTTTTGACCATAACTCTTCGAAAATAGCTCGGAATAAGCTATCAATTTCAGTAATTAATTAGCATACTATGTATAATTACTGTAAAAATTTTTATGAACGTACCACTCTTACTTCTGAAGATATGAAACATTTTTGAAAAAACGGCAATTTTATTTGAAGGGTTTTTGCTCATAACACGCAGAGTTTTTGATCAAACCTTATCACAACTTCAGGAAAGATGACAAAATACAAGAGAAAGAACATACTAAAACGGTAAATAAAAATATTAAAAATTCGATGAGATATGAACGTTAAAAGGAAATAATTTTTCACGGCGCATGCGCGAACGACAGAAATTTAATTACAAAAATATTATAGCCTGATTCATATTGCATCTTATAAAAAAAGTTTCAGTTGAATATCATGAAAAATGAAAAAGATATCAGCGATCTAGTGAGCTGTATTTCATTCATTCGCAGACAATACATAAATAGTGAGGGTCTGTCCACAAAGAGCTATTTTTAAATTAAAGGTTATTGCGTCGTCGTTCAAAACCAACGTTTCAGAGGGTGTCCGGATACTTTTGGAAACCTACGTATAAGGTCTTTTTGGCCGAACAGACGAAATATGACGACAATGCCGAATATAAATTTTCAAACTGTATACAATTTAACATTGAAAAAAAATGATCGATTGTCACCACACTATTTGTGGACAACCCCTCACTATTTATGTATTGTCTACGAATGAATGAAATACAGCTCACTAGATCGCTGATATCTTTTTCATTTTTCATGATATTCAACTGGAACTTTTTTTATAAGATGCAGTATGAATCAGGCTACAATATTTTTGTAGTTATAAATTTCTGTCGTTCGCGCATGCGCCGTGAAAAATTATTTCCTTTTAACGTTCATATCTCATCGAATTTTTAATATTTTTATTTACCGTTTTAGTATGTTCTTTCTCTTGTATTTTGTCATCTTTCCTGAAGTTGTGATAAGGTTTGATCAAAAACTCTGCGTGTTATGAGCAAAAACCCTTCAAATAAAATTGCCGTTTTTTCAAAAATGTTTCATATCTTCAGAAGTAAGAGTGGTACGTTCATAAAAATTTTTACAGTAATTATACATAGTATGCTAATTAATTACTGAAGTTGATAGCTTATTCCGAGCTATTTTCGAAGAGTTATGGTCAAAAAGCGGTTTTTCTTTCAACCCCCTTCTTGTCGTCCCCCAAATGCAAGGGTAATTTAATTTCAACTTGGAAATGTTCGGTGAAGTCTATATTTTGTATGACTAAAATTAAAGAACAATTGATTACTTATTTCTCGAGCTATATGTAAAAATGTGAATTTTTGAAAGTGTCCGGATACTTTTGGCCACCTAGTGTATTATGCAATGTTTTTTTTTCAGTACCATTTTTTTTAATCTAAAAAAGTATGTTTTCAAAAATGTATTTCAATTTGATAAAACACTAGATGTTCAAGCTTTTTTATTTATTTATTTTTTAAACAAATTATTGGCGAAACTTATTTTTCTAAATTATATTTGTCTATAAAACATCACTGCTGGTGTTAACAATGGAACGCTACTGCATAAGGCGCCCCGAAGACATTTGCACGAAGGCGCCGATCAGGCTTGGCGCGGCCCTGTTTATATCTAAATGAATCAAAGCATGACATTTCCCGTAATGTGTGAATAAAGGTCTAAATTGATTTTTCGACTGCTTTCGTTTTTACCGTATTGTCGTTTAAATGTTCTTATTGTGCAAAAAAAAAAAAAAAGTTACATCTGCAAAATATGTTTGCATTTGCTCCACCAGGCCCTACTCACAACTTGTGAAACGAGCAACAAAGAACATTTCTCAAATCATGAATCGAAACATGAATTCGTATTGTTTCCTGAAAATTGTATTGTTTGCTCATGAAATAGACTGTATTTTTCTTTTTTTCAAAAGAAAAGGATATTCTTACCTGTGCAGATTTTTGGTCTTCTGTATTTCTTCTTCCATTGCTTTGTTTTTCAGCTGCTCTTGAAAGAACTTATTACCGAGAGCAGCCAGTTCTTCACGAGTAGCTTGAAAATTTTCTAACTGTTTAATTCTAAGAGCGTTTGCTTTGTTCAACCTGCTAATTTCAGTTTTTAAAAGTTTAATCTCCTCCACTCGTTCGTTCAATTTTCTATCAATCGCCGCCGAATTTTGCTGCATCATATGCAACTCGTCGTTGCATTGTGTTATTTTGTTGTCTTTGTTCATAAGTTTGGAATTCAAGACGTCTTTCTCTTCAGAAAGATTCTTTACTTTCCTTTGCAGAGTTTTAACTTCTTGATCCATGTCAGCTAATTTCTTCAGCAACTGCTGCTCATCTTCTTGTACGCGTTTCAGCTTGTCTTGCTGTTCCTCCACAATCTTCACCTCTTGCCTAAGCTGTTCCTTGAGAAATCCCAACTGTTCGACTAAATTTTTGTTCTTGTGTTCCAACTTCTTGCCATTCTCGTCCAGTACCTCATTATAATTTTTCAGCTGCTGTATGTGATTCGCTAACACGGCCTGGTTATCCGTCAGATGTTCCACTTGGTGCTTCGATTCGTTCAGAGCCTTCTTGAAAAATCTGACTTCTTCTGACAAAACCTTGTGCTTTGCTATCTCTTCGCTCAGCTCTTGCTGAAGCTGGAGATCGGTTTTCTTGTAGTTTGTTATGCTCAGTTCCAAACGCTTAATTTCGTCTTGGTTAGCAGCGATTGTCTCGTTGAGCTGTTGTATCTCTCGACTTAAGTTGTCTTTTAGTCTGTCTATCCTCTTTATGGTGTCTCGCAGATCTTCTGCCTGCGACTTTGAGGCTTCAAGCTCTTTTATCAGCGATAACCGCTGATCTTCACTTTCTTTTAACTCGAGTCGGAGTTCGGATATTACCTAAAATATTTAATTGCACATTCAAATAAAAAAAATACTGTTTGAAGATGTATTTTGACTTTTAAAATTCATGTCAATAAAATATATACATCTTCTTTTAACGCATTAAACTATTAGCATTTGAATAAAAACTCATCCTTATAGACTCATAAGGAGGGGAGCACTTTTGATTTATGACAAAACATATTTAAACTTTATGAAATACACAGTAACGCACCTAAATACCAAGCCAATTGAACTTTTCCGATTTTTATTAAGATTTTTGACTGACTTTTCCGTTAGTTATTAGAATCGTTTGCTCTCAGTCACTTGAAATCTTTCTAAAATATATTAGTTGAATTTTTAAATAAGATCTTGAAGTTTTCAGTTTAGTTATTACTGTTTTGATTTTTACTCATTATGGCTTTTTTCTTCTGTAATTTTATTTTATTTTTTTTTGCTGATTTCTTAGGGCTTTTTTACTCTTAGCTAAAACTTTTTCGCTCCTTTTCTAAAACTTATCCCAAAAGTTATCAAGATTTTATTCTAAATTCATTGCGATTTTTTGATTTTTTACTTAGTAGTTGTTCACTTAGTTATTATTTTTTTGCTGATTTCTTAGGGCTTTTTACACGGGCAAAAATAATTTTAATTTACCAATTGGGATTTTCATTTTAAATTGTTTAATAGTAAAATTCTTAATTAATTTATTATTCTTATTATTTATTTATATTTTTTAATCATTTTATTTAGTTTATAAAATATTATTCTTTTCACTTTAAAATTGAAAATATGAGATTTTCATTTTATTTTTAAAATGATAGAACAATAAAAACTGAATATCGTTCTTTCATTTATTAATGCTTTGCAAAAAAAGCATTCTTAAAATAGCTTTTCATGAGGATTGTTTTGACAGTTTGATTTACCCATAGCTGTCATGATATTAGGAATTTTAGGGGAACAGAAAGCACTGCCTGCCGAATTTTCAAGATAATTTCTTTATCCTTACTTCATGCCAAAGCCCGATGCGACAGGCCACAAAAATCATTTTCTACAAAGAAGAAAATAATTTTTAATGACAGTGTAAAATTCAACTAATCAGAAAGCGTTTAACAAAAGCAAGGACATGCGAAATGAATTATAATAACCAATAACAAGTGACGATAGCAGAAACTTTTTATCCAATGGTGCCGTCAGTGGCGCACCCAGAATTGTTTCTTGGGAGGGGCAAATTGGCTCTCCTTCGGAAAGTTTTCGAATTTGAAGTCCTAAAGAAAAAACAACATTCATTTTTGGTTCAAATAAAAAGAAGGTTGAGGGCTAAAGCTCGGCAAATTTCCAAAAATTAAGTCCGAAGAACGCATTTTAAGCAGTTTGGTTTTATTAAGGGGGTTCATCTTCATGCTTCTGGGAGAGCTTAAGCCCCTTAGCTTCCCCCCTTGGGTGCTTCACTGGGTGTCGTAACTAACTAAACTTCCACTCACTTGTTCACTCTTCTGAATTTCATCGATGAGAGCATTTTTCTCTTTGTTGAGTTCTTTGATACTATTGTCCACTTCAGACAAATCTTTCTGGACAGCCTCAATCTCTTGCTTTTGGGACTTATTCATCGCCTTCAGACTCTCGATCGTGCTTTCGGAATCATTGTTCCTTTCTTCGAACAGAGCTGTTCTTCTCGACAGTTCGTTCCTCTCCTTCGTAATGGCAATGACATCTGCCTTTCGATTACAAAAATAGAAAAATTACGCTTAAACTTTTCAAATATTTGATCACAAATCAATTGAAGAAAATATTACAATGTTAATTTGCACAACTTTGCAGAGAACTGTTAACACTTGTGTTGGGGTCAGAAGAGACCATCTTTTCGATCCCGAAGAGTTGAGCTTATGATGAGAAGACTTACGACAGTTGAGTTTAAAAGGATGAAAAGGCATCCGACAAAGGGGAGCCTTTGTTGACTTAGTCTGATGTCTTTTAACATTAAGCCAGGCCCGTCATTTCGAGTTTTCTAAAGGGGGGGGGGGGAGGGTGTATACTAGGGATGCACCGATTAATCTGCCGTGCCGATTAATCGGAAATAATCCATAATCGGCCACTTTGCCGATTATTAATAAACGGCAAAATCGGGCCGATTAATCGGCCAAAATATTTTTTAAATATTACTCTTCAAAGTATACTTTCACGAAGAAATTATGGTGAATAATTTCATTAACAGTAATAATAATCCTCACAGTTGATTTAAGTTTGCAATAAATTAATTCTCCTACTTTGAACAAATACACATAGACAATGTTGCAACATTTTTCATGTGGCGACAGTTTTCTCCTTCGTACAGTGCTTTTAGATAACCTCTAATTTTCACAAAGAATAAAAGTCTCGAATTAAATTGCTACTAATTACTAAAGAATTTAAATTAAAAGTACTTCTAAATTGGAGTGCTCACCACAGACTCACCTCCCTCCCCCTTTTTTTCAATCTTTTTGTCCAATTAACATAATTAACAATGTGTTAATGTAATATTATAGACAATAATATGAAAATTGGTTCTACGAAATTTGATAAATATTGAAATTATTTTGCGAAAATTAGGAAAATGAAAAAAAAAAATCTTCTCTCGGAAATAAATTACTTACTATTTCTTAACCCGGAATAGCATAAGAGAGAAAAAATAGTGATATAAAAATTGGCAGTATTAAAAACAATCATCCTTATCATTAATAGGCTCAGCCGATTAATCAGTCGATTATCAACAACCGATTAATCGGTAATCGCTAATCGTCCAATTTGCTTATCGGTGCATCCCTAGTGTATACTCAATGTAATTTTGAGGTAAAACTGTTGAAGCCACACCCCTTTATATGTAAACAAATTAAATTTCCAAAGCGGGAGGAGGGGGCAATTGACCCCCCCCCCCCCGACTTTGACGGGTCTGCCTGAAGCTCACCTCTTTTGCATTGAAAAAGCGGTTTTTCCATCCAGAGACCGTCGTTTTGTTCTTATTAGAATTTATCAGTCTGAAATAGGAAGTAGCAGTGCTGAAGGCAGATATCATATTATAGAACCTCAGAAGTGCCAAAATACTGGTCGCTAATACAAACTTAGCACATTAGCAACCATAATTTTTTTCAACTGACAAAATGTAATGCTTTAGTACTTGTATCGCACTTTCTTTACCAATTTCAACAACATCCATTCTAATAAGCTTTGATTGTATTACCTTTAGATTGTATACTTCTTTCTGTTTTGTAGAGAGGTCGGTGTTTAAGGATTTCTTTTCAGTCGAGAGAGCTCCGATGCGATCTTCTCTTATTCCGAGGTCCCGTTTCAATTTTTCCATCACTACCGCTGCCTCATCTAAGTCCTTTCTGCACTTCCGATAATCGTTTAATAAACTAGAAAAAGAAGTGTATACAATAAGAATTCAAAAATTTTGAATGAGAATTCGGGTCATGTTTTTACGAAATGATTTTTAAAGTAATCCTTGTAACCAGCGGCGATACTGGTTCTTGTGGAGTCCTGGCGATAAAATTTCACGACCCCTCTTTAATTAAAATAATAATAATAAAAAAAAAATAATAATAACAGTAGTAATAATAGTAAGAGTAATAATAATAGTAATACTACTACTACTACTACTACTACTACTACTACTACTACTACTACTACTACTACTACTACTACTACTACTACTACTACTACTACTACTACTAATAATAATAATAACAATAATAATAATAATAATAATAATAATAATTATAGTAATAGGAATAATAATAGTAATAATAATAGTAATAATAGTAATAATAATAGCAATAGTAATAATAATAGTAAAATAATAGTAACAATAATAACAATAATAATAATAATAATAATAAAACAGTGAACTTATTACGTATGTTATCTGATCAAGGCGTAATAAAATAATGAAATCATATTCATAACCCAATAAAAAATAAAAACATTTGTTTCGTTGTTAAATTCTACCTAACATTGTAAGAGAAGCCAAGAGCGTTTAGTTCCAGGAAAGAGAGAGAAAGAAAATGAATACAAGCATTAAACAAATAACAAAGCAAAGCAAAGTAACTTTTGAAATTTTAAGTTCCTTAATTTGATCAAAAAAGCAGAATAATTATGTTATCTACTTTTTTTGCTGTGATTTAACAAATACTATGCATTCTATTAAAGTGTGTTTTAGTCCTTCTCTTGCGAAAACGGTCGACAATCGATATAACGACCGTTTCCGTCTCACAGAAAAAGATCTTTATAACGAATGGTCGCTTTAAAAGATAGAATTTTAAAAAAGTACATACGCATCATACGTGTTCGGTACTTTCATTAAAATAAGTGATTATTTAAAGATATCAATATGTAATTAAATTATCTTTTTTTACATTGAAATTAAAAAATATATTAGTATAAAATATTGTAACAAAATATTAAACAGAAGCCGTGGCATATGGAAGGGGAGAACCAGAGGCCAGATAAATATTTTTCCTCTAATGGGAAAAATATTGCCTACTTACAAATCATTTATTTTCTAAAGAAAAAATCAGAAAGAGTTGTTTGTCTTTTTGAAAACCATAATTTTCCATTTCAGTAATAAATGATATACAGTATCCAGTGTATTTTCCTACTTTGCAAAAAAAAAAAAAAAAAAAACATTTTTAAATACGATTATAACAATTTTTTATGCTAAGTAAGAGCTATCGTTAAACCTTTTACACCCTATATGAAGAGGTATTTCCGGGCTTATAGGCCGTGATCGATATGGAACAGAATATCTATATGAGAAAAATGGAACCAATATGACCAATATGGGACCAATATGAACAGTCTGTTCCATATCGACCACGGCCTATGAGCCCCGAAATACCTTTTCATATTGACGCCGGCCGTGAAAGCCTCAAGCGTCAAGCAATATTTACTTCTTCATCCAACTTTCTTTACCTGAAGATAATATATTAATTTCTTCCCTCCCCCTGCCAAAGTTGCACTGAACACTCCGTGCGTTTTGTCCTTAAACAATAATCAAGGTGATTTCAAGTTAAAAATTTAAAAACATGTTCTATTGGAAAAATGCCGGATATAGTGCCAGCTGAATTTGGTCGCTATATAGAGGGTAACACGATACAGAAAGGTCATTATACCAAAGCAAATTAACTAAGAGTTTATGGGGATGAATTTGGGGATTTTCCCGCTGGTTGTTATAATGGGATGGTCCTTATAATGTGTGGTCGTTCTAATGAACGTCGACAGTATTTTATAAAACTAAAATGGAGCTTTGAATTGGAGCAAGGGTGTTCCGAGAAGGGAGGTGTCTACTGTGGCCAGTTTTTACGATTTTAACGTCTCGTCCTGATATTTTTAGAATTTCGTTAAAATTATATTTCTCAATGTTTTTTAAAAGCCAGTTTCACGAGCATCTTCCATCTAACCCTCTCCCCTCCTTTCCTCTTGCTTCCCCTTTTGGTGCACCAGCTTCCTATATACATTGCTCGACGTTGAAAATGCAACACCAAGAAGGAGTGGTCAGAAATTCATGCAAATTTTACCGAAGACGCACGTCACTGAGTTATGCAAATGATATGAAATGCGCAGCTCTCCGACGCACGTGGAGTAAGATATAAGAGAATGAAGTTGAAAAGTGGGCTATGTTCATGTTGGTTTTTCTGCCAGACCAATTATCGGAGAAATTTGGTTTTTGTCTCGAAGGGTACGTGTGATAGGAGGAAATGCCACGCCGTCCTCAACGAAGACACTTCCAGCATATAGACGACTTTACAAGGGGTATGGTGATCGGACTGAGAAGGGGAGGTTCGTCCATACATCACATTGCAGCTGATACCCACATGGATGCAAGCACTGTGCATCGGCTGTGTCGGAGATGGTTGGAAAGAGGAAATGTAGCCACATTGAGGGGTGCAGGTGCAGCCAGAGTGACGTCAGACCGCTTGGATCGATGGATTCACCGACAAGCTGTGGCGGACCCGCAAGTCACTTGTACGTCGATTGTGCAGCACGTGCAAGGTACCCTGGATGTTCATGTGTCGACCAGAACCATTTCCCGTCGACTGGTTGCACGTGGCCTGCAATCACGGCTCCCGCTAAGAAGACTGCCATTGACCTCACAGCACAGACTCCAACGTTTGGAATGGTGCCGGACCAGTGCGACGTGGATGGCAGAATGGCCAACCGTAGTGTTTTCAGATGAATCCCGCTTCTGTTTGTCCAGCGATAGTCATCGCATACGTGGAGAAAGATCGAATCCGGCAGTAACTGTGGAACGCCCCACAGCGCGACAACGTGGCATAATGGTTTGGGGCGCTATTGCATACAATTCCGTATCACCTCTAGTTCGTATTCGGGGCACTATGCCGGCCCAACGATATGTAGATAATGTACTGCGGTCGGTGGCAACCCCCTACCTTCAGGGTCTGCCAAATGCAATTCTTCAACAGGATAACGCCCGGCCTCACAGTGCTCGAATCAGCCAACATGCTCTACGAGGTGTACAGATGCTTTCCTGGCCACCATACTCTCCTGACTTGTCACCAATCGAACATGTGTGGGACGTGATTGGACGCCGTTTGCAGAACCTGTCACTGCCTCGTTCAGAGGACGAACTGTGGCAAATGGTTGAAAGGGAATGGAGTGCCATCCCTCAGGACACCATCCGCAGGCTTATTGACTCCATGCCTAGACGTGTTTCTTCGTGCATCGCTGTCCGCGGTGGTCCTACTTCTTACTGAGCCGACGCCGTCCTCGCTCTAAATTTTGCTTATTTATTTTGATATAAATATCACTTATTGTTCCATGCTGTCTCTGTCTTCTTACCAAATTTCATCAATTTCTGACCACTCCTTCTTGGTGTTGCATTTTCAATGTCGAGCAGTGTATTATAAACAGGTTCATGCGGTAGGTGGTAAATGGGTCGTGGTAGCCCGATCGGTTCGGACTCATGATAGGAGGGTCCCGAGTTCGCTCCCAGTCGATCAAAGATCCACCGTAGTTTCTAATGGTGACTGGGCGACGTTACAAAATATCGTGGTCACAAAGTACTCCAAGTGAAACGATACCTCTGGGGGTACTGGATCAGGGGTTTGCTTGGCCCTTGGTCTGTTGTTCAAAGGAACAGAGTGCTCTTCAGGGCCCCATCCCGGTTCAACCACGAGTTGTGGTAGGAACGGGGGATCCTAGAGTGTGAGAAGGTAGGTGGTAAATTAATTGGTTTAACTATACCAAAGTTCACTTCCTTAATTACATACCCTTTCGCTTTTCGTTTGGACAACACCATTTCTGACTTGTACTGCTCCAGTTCAATCGAAATCTTCTTAATGGTAATTTTCCCTTTCTCCAGCCCTATGTCCTTCTCGGCTATCATATTCTCTGCTTTCTCCACTGCAGTTGTTTGCTTTAACAGCTCCTTTTTAGTGGATTGAAGTTGACCTTGGAGCGAAGCGTTTACCTTTTGCTCTTTGTTCAAGTTTGCCTGGATAGATGATTCCCTCTCTTGGAGGAAAGTAATTTCCTTTCTCATGTCCACCAAAGCTTCTTCCAGTGTTATTATCTTCTCGTCTTTTTCGTCGTCTGTGCTTTTCAGAGACGATGGTCCTTTCGTCTGAGGAGATAACTGCAATTTGCAAAATGAAACTAGAATTAGACTTAGAATTGCTTTCAGAAAAATGACATTCTTCTTTCTATCATCATTATTTTTTAGAATGGAGACCCCAACCCTGCACAATAAATTAGAATTTTCTCTATCTTTGATATAAAACCATGTGAAATTCAAAATGATCAAAAGTGCTTGGTTCATATTTTAAAACCTAAATGGCCCATTACGAGCAATTTTTTTTGCCAGAAACCCACTTTTTTAATGAGAAATGCACAATGATTTGAATGCCTGACAGGCTTTTTTTTTTAAATCTGCTTCTGGCAGTTTAATTTCAAATTGTTTGTCATGAATGACGTTCAGTTTTTGACCATTGAAAGATCTTTCATTTACTTAATATGCCTCACTTAAATTTTGATTTTGTTCCTGAGATTTAACGAAGCTTTTTTTTCTCTTTGTAAAGCTTTTGCAACTTTTAGTAGCAATATGCTCATGAAAAACAGCGTGAGTGCAAGGGTGGAGGGGGTAAGGCAAAGTGACACAAGAGGGAGGGAGGGGCGCAAAATTTTCTGAAAAAAAAAAAAAAAAAAGTGTGACATCAGTTTTGGACATCCCCCAATGACAAAGCTCTTTTTTTACGAGTTTCAGAATGTTTTTATCTGTTTTCTTTAACAGTTGGTGAGTAACGTTGGAAGACTGCCAATTTGAAAGAGGCACTACACAACGTCTAAGGTCCAAGAAGAAAACATATAGCAATTTGTCATTGCTAAAAAAAGGAAATAATAAGCAAAACAATAATGAGGTTGGACACCTTTCCTACAGGGGGTGCATATGAAAGTACTACCTATGTGCTTTCCTTCGAATTCTAATCGAATTCGAATCACTCGAGGCGTATTGTGCTTACTTGCTGATTTACTTGCTCTTCTGATAATTTCTCCATGCGGTCCTTTAACTCATTGACCAAACTCAGCAACGACTGTCGCTCTTCCGTCACAGCCACCATCTTGTTCTTCAAAACATTTATCAAATCTCCAAAATGTGTCGCTTTCTTCTTCTCATCCTTCAGCGCATTTGCCATTCTTTTCTTCTCTTCTTCTGCCACACTTCTAGCAACTTTCAACTCGGTGACGTTGTTGCTGTTCTTCTGTGACCACGCGAAACAAGCGCGGAATTTATCGAACAACTTCGAAAATTCGAAGCTTGTCCGTGCCATGGAATCATCTGATCTTAACTCATTAAGATACTTCTGAAAACTATTACAAAGAGCTATGTATTGTATTTTTGATATGTATATGTCTTCGGGTTTTATTTGTTTGTCGTCCATTTCGGTTAACCAATTATGGACATTGTCCATCTTTTGCACAGCAATTGACTCTTTTCTTTCTAAACGTCTTTCTTTGGAACTGTCTTCAGCAGAAGCTGTATCTTGAACAGGTTGCGAATCATCTCCAGTGGTATTTTCTGCTGCATTGGCACCTGCTGTTTCATCTTCAACAGCTTCTTTAGTAGGAACATCAGCATTGTCCTTTTCTGCATCAGCATCAGTGACTACAATATCCACTGGAGATTTTGGTACATCTTCCTTTTTTGCTTCATCCATCAAGCTTGCTTGACATTAATTCTTTCTTAAAAATATACTTTTATTCAAATGGACAATAAAGGTTGACAGACACAGCAGGACACTTGATGAAATCCTTTTTATAATGTTGCAGGTACCATTTGTGACACTTTTGCTATTATGTGTGCTTACCTTAAAATACTTTTAACCATGATGTTTGTAGTTATCTTGAAACAATATTTTATTTAAAAAATTCCTTTGAAATTGATGACTATTGTTGAAGACAGTAAATTTGAGGAACATCTATTTCATTGTTACTTCTGTATTACTGTTGGTTGGATTACTGTTTAGAAATTTAGAAGAGGTATGTTAATTGTTGCCAAGGTTCTTAGCTCCTGGGAACATGTCCAAGGCAATTATTACGAGAGATTATAAACTATTCAAGTGAAATGTTGATATTAAATATCTATACGGGGTAAATCCCTACTTTAGGGTCCGGGTTTGGCGATTTTTTTCAGACTGTAGCTTAAGGTTGCAATCATTTAGCTTAAAATCGCCAAACAATCCAATTAAATCACCAATCAATCCAATCACCCAATGGTTGCCAGATTTAATAATTTATCGCCGGACCTTAAACTAGGTTTCACCCCTATACGGACTTAATATCTGCAGCCGTCACTAATCCACAATGTTGAAACAGAATGTTAGGGGAAGAATGGGAGATTCTCTAGACTGTAATAGCGAGTAATTATTTGGATTTAAAATTAATTACTTTTTATTTGGTGGAGAGTGTTGATATATTCCCTCTATCTTATTTTTGAATGAAGTTGTGAAATTTTTTATTGGAAAATGAAAAAAAAAAAAATAATCTAAGATTAACTATACATCCCACAAGAAATTATCTCCAAAATTATGCTTGATAGGCAGAAGAAGGGGGCGAAGCCCTCGAAGTACAGCAACAGCCGCAGGCGGCGAGGTCAAGGCAGAACCGAAAGAAGCTAATTCAGTTGCCATGGGGGCTAGTTTTATATTATCTTCTGCTTGTTTCGCTTGAGTAGTGCTTCTCTTTTTGGCTCTTGTCTTTTTTTCATTTTATTTGTTATGCTTCTTATTATTGTTATTATTATTATTATTATTATTATTATTATTATTATTATTATTATTATTATTATTATTATTATTATTATTATTATTATTTAATTGCTGTGCAGACGATGAATTTCATCTTATAGATTTTTAAAAAATCTTGTTTTTTAGAAAAACTTTATTTGATTGGGGCACTTTATTAGGATATATCTCATTATTTTGAAATTTAACTTTAAACTCTCAGATACGGTATCACTGTAAAAAATTTCGGAAACGTTTCTGAAAATAAGATAAACGTTTCTGAATATAACGGAAACATCCGTCTGAAACCAGCTCTCCGAAATAGTCGGAAACGTTTCTGAATATACAAAAAACCAGAGAGGAAGTTGCGTAGCTCGATGCGCAACGAGCAAAATTGAGGTTCGGGAGAAGATTGAAACCGGAAACGACGCCATATTAACGGTTCGCATTTCAGCTCGTGTGTGTCTTTAGTCTTTTGCTCGGTATAAAATCAGATCTGATGGGAACTGTTAATCTGTGAGGAATTTAATACAAGCGATCAATATACGAATGGTATTTTTCTCATAAATCCGCAAAGCATTATGTTTGCTTTGGTGACGAATAAAATTAATACGAAAATGAAATCTTCAAGGCTTACTTCAACGGGGCTATTCGAGAGTGTAACACGTACATGTATTACGATACAACGCGAAGCGGTTTGGATTATTTTTTTCGTTCCAGAAGCCGGTAAGTACTATTCATTGCTTAGAATTAGATTTATTTTCTTTCAAAGTGTATAAAGTTTTTGCTGTGCCTTAACTTTTTTTTTCTCGGGACTTGTATTGACATAATCAAAACTTGTTTTTATTCTGCTCTTTGAGAAATTTTTCTAGTTAAAATTAAGTGAATTAGTTAAAAATAATAATGATAATAAGATCAGGAGCTCTCCCAGGGTCATGGGAGGTCGCTGGACCTCCAAAACATTTTCCTCATTCTGCAAATTCGGACTGTCGATTCTGAAAATTCATTGACAGTATTCCAATATTTTTTGTGATAAAATTTGTTTGTGAGTTGCTGCAATCTTTCATTCTTTATGCATGTTGAGCATAAGGAGAGCCGATTAATAAAAATATATCTTATTCTGGTATTGACGTCACTACATCGTTCCTGCTCTTCGCGCCTGGGGGAATTCCCGTATGACGCAAGACTTCATTCAAATGAGTAATTTTTTGTTGCGCGGAAGAATAATTCAAGTGAGTGTTAGAATATTTTAATAGTGTGTCATTTTCTGTACTCTTAAAAACGCTCTGAACAAGAGTGGAACATTATTCGAGTAGCAATTACTTAAGGATTGTGTGCTATTTATGAATGGACATTCATCGATGTATTATGGAATATTTCATTTAAAAATGAAAAGTAAGTATACATTTTTATTTTTTAAGATTTTTTGCGTTTAGCTTCATCCTTTTAGTTTTGGGACTTGGGGGAAGAGGGGGGGGGGGAACCGTTCCCCCTAGATTTTAAATTTACTGCTTTTTATCATGCATTTATGCTTATAATTTGATGCTTTTTTTCTGTAAAATACATCGAGCACATACCTTTTGCCCCCCCCCCCCCCAAACTTTGAAATGGTGGTCTAGTTTATATTGTTTAATGAATAAAGGACATGAAAATATCCTTTCAGACTGAAGTTGCACCTGTTACTATTCCAACATGTCACTATTCCTGAATATTAATATTGATACATTCCTTGGCTATTATATACTTTTTGAATGTCAATAATATATAATTTCGAATTCACTGAAATATTTTTTAGCCATTACTTGTGGCACAAACGCTTATTGTACTACCTATGTGCGTTCTAAAATGTTTACCACACAAAAAAGGAAGTGCGTACATTGTCAAAAATATCAATTCTAAATATATAGGGCAGCTGCAGTTCATGATATTTTTAAAAACATTTCTGAGATACTTTTGAGTGTTTCGGAATCTACTTTCTGTAATTTTATACAGCATTTCTGTGTACTTCGGAATCTGCTTTCTGTAATTTCAACAAACATTTCTTAGTATTTTGAAATCCTCTTTGTATAATTTTCAAAAACATTTGAGTGTATATTGTGCCGCTGCGGTTTATGAATTTTCAAAAAGAGTTCTTGAGTATTCCAGAATTCTCTCTGAAATTTTCAAAAACGTTTTCGAACATCTTGGAATCCTTTCTCTGTAACTTTTTTTAATACAAATCTTATGTCGCAGACTTCAATAAGTTTAATTAATTTTTTCACAGCTGACATGAGCGATATTTCATTCCAAAAAGAAAACAAAAAATAAATCAATAAAATACTTTAATAATGGTGTGACAATACAAAATTATTATTATTATTTTAATCCCCCAGTTTCTTATGTTATAACTCTATTTTTATGAACCTCAACTTTTACAAAAAACAAAACAACTGGTGGATTAAAAAACATAATAAAATTCATAAATAATAAAATCTCTGTATTTTTACACAATTATAAAAGTATTTTATTGAATAATTTTTTATTTGCTTTTTAAAATGAAATATTACAAATCTCAGCGGTAAGAAAGAAAAAAACAGAATCATTATAATACAGATGATTACATAAAAAAAAAAAGAGTAACAGAAAAAAGGATTTCGAAACATTTGAAAACATTTCTGAAAATTTCAGAGGTTTCTGAAATATTGAGAAAGCTTTCTGAAATACTCAGATACCTTTCGGAATATTTCATGAACCGCAGCTGCATGAAATACTCAAAAACGTTTCTGAAAATAACAGAAAGGGGCTTCCGACATACTCAGAAACGTTTCTGAAAAGGACGGAAAGAGGTTTCCGACATACTCAGAAACGTTTCCGAAAATAACAGAAAGAGGATTCCGATATACTCAGAAACGTTTCTGAAAATAACAGAAAGAGGATTCCGACATACTCAGAAACGTTTCTGAAAATAACATGAACCGCAGCTGCCCGAAATACTCAGAAACGTTTCCGGATTTTTTTTTACAGTGAGTTATACATTTTTGCTCTTTGACTTAAGGAATTATTTAACTTAAGATATTTTAATTAACTCATTAAGATTGTTTTTCGTTTTCATTTGTCCCCTTTAGAATAAAAATATTTTCATCTTGCTTTTTAAAAATATTATTTTTTAACAGTATCTGTTGCAGGGGTGCCCACAGGGGGGGATTATGGCGCAAGTTGCGCCATCAAAATTTTTGGGGGGGATTTTTTTAACTTATTTATTTACTTATTTAAATTATTTATTAATTTATTTTTTCAATTTAAATTATTTATCAACTTTATATTTAATTTTTTTTCTTTTTTTTTTAAATTTACGTTTTTTTTTGTGCGAAGTTAATATCGAAAAATATTAACTTCTTTTCGAACGATTTGTATCTGAATTGTTGCTGAGTAATTAGAATAAAACTGCTAAGCGGGGGGAAAAAAAGATACGCTATCAATTCAACTTCATCATTACCACTGACACCATAACAAATCTCGGCTCAAATGCAAAATAGGAACTTCCAGCCTAAACATTATTTATTAGTGGCGCCTGGAACTCGTTATTTGCGCGAGAGTATTAGCTGCTGTATTTCACCCTAGACAAATAACATCAACAAAATGACATTATATATACCGTTTTACAACTACAAAATTATGCAGTTTTTCTGCTCCGAAGTCATTAGCTACGGGTTTTCCAACGTTTGATTTTATTATTTTTATTACTTTATTATTTTTTTTACACTTCAGTTCAGTTTAATCTTAACACTAGATGATAAAGATTTCTCAATGCGGAGTGTCACAGTTTCTGCCTACCGTAATGTTGCCATATTAATGTGAGATGCGCTGTTATCGACTATTTTGTAGCAGTTTGTCGTTCATAGTAAATGGCGGTTCAAGTTTTGTGAAATTTTAAAAGAAATCCTTCGAAGATGCCTAGAGCTCTTAAAACTTCGTTCAAATATAAATATTTAGAAGTACTTTGCAACACTGTGCACAGACAAGACAAATGGACTGAACATTGTCGCAAAAAACATGCATATAAATTTAGAAATAATATTAATATCAAGTACAAAGTTGTAGCTGTTAAGAAAGGCAGTAGTACTTGGGATAAAGCGACTAGTAACACCAGAGTAGGCTCCATTGTTTCAACGGTGACAATGACAAATATACAAAATGCACCATCAACTTCACGGTAAGATTTATATTAAACATTCCTTGTAACAGTATTTTAAAACTATCTTACTTTGTTAATTATTTAATTTCAAAAAGGTACACTTTATATATATATATATATATATATAACCACCAAACACCTGGTTTATTAGTATTAATGACGGTTCATAGTTTTAAGTGGCTATATATGAGCATGGCTTGCATCTTAAAAATCCTGAACTGTTTTTATGCATGCGTTGAAATAGGGAATTCATTGGTTCCATGATAGCTATGGCACATGAATATTGGGCTAAAAGTTAAAAGGGAGAAAATGAATTTTTTAGTGTCTGCCTGAGAAGTTAATTTGTTTGTTTCTAACGGGACTAAGATTCTTTCATGTCGCACAATTATTTCTTGATGGCTATTACCATTTGAGAGGCACTTGGACTCATACGAAGTGGAGGGTACGCCCGTCATTTAGGGGATTCAGAGGGTCAACCCCCCCCCCTCCCCGGCTTTGGGAAACCAATGTGTTTACCTGCAAGTGGGCGGGGTTTTTACTATTTTTTGGCATATTTTACATTGAATGCATACCCATTGCCCCCGCTGGAAAAGTTTGAAATGACGGTCCAGGCAAAGAGGCATTATTTTCATTTGCTAAGTGTAAGTTATATCATTGATTTAATTTCTTGTTGCTATTGGGAATTACTAATCATTTTCATAGCTATTTTTATTATATTTATCCCACCCGAATTTATTATCTGATTTTATTAATTTATGCCTCATTATAAACTCCCAAATGAGAAAATTTTCGTGGAAATTTACGACTTCACGCTTTTAGCTGATTAACACATATAAATATTACAATGGTATTTATCTACCTTTTTATGCGTCATATTTTTAAACATTTGAATTGTCTTTCAATGTTTGATTTTACTATCAAAGATCGAGTTGAAATTATTGTTTTATTTATATGACACTCATTAATCTACGAAAATGTTTGTTTGTACTATAATAGTTATTTTCATTTGCATAGCACAAGCAAGTTTATTTAGTTAATGTATTGCTGTTTATTGTAAATATTTTTAGCTAATCTTATCCCTTCAGATTCTGTTTATTTCACCCAGCCCTATTTAAACAAATAGTGCGTAAAAATCTTGGGATTAGAAGTATTACATTCAGTTGAAACCTTCAGTGTCTATTTTTAAGTCATAAAAAAATGATAACTTTCAGTGGCGTAGCGCAGAATTTTTTAAATTAAGTAATAATAATTGTAATAAAAAATAAATAAAAAAATAAATAATATTAAAAAATAAATAAATAGAGAGCGCTAAAAATAAAAAATAAATAAGTAAAAGAGGGTTGGCAAAATTTTTGGGGGGGAATTTGCGCCATTGAGCTTGGGGGGGATGGGCACCCCTGATCTGTTGTACAATGTATATACACTGCTCGACATTGAAAATGCAACACCAAGAAGGAGTGGTCAGAAATTGATGAAATTTGGTAAGAAGACAGAGACAGCATGGAACAATAAGTGATATTTATTTCAAAATAAATAAGCAAAATTTAGAGCGAGGACGGCGTCGGCTCAGTAAAGGCTTGGTTTCCTAGAATCGTCGCTGACGCCGGGCGCGACGCACGCTGGAATCAGAACCAGTTTGATTGGAGCTTGGCTTGAAGTGACGTCAATCTGCGACTCAGGCGCATGCGCAGAAGGCGGCGGCGTCTGTCGCCTCGCCAGACATCGACGATTTCACTCCTAGGAAACCGGGCCTTAAAAAGTAGGACCACCGCTGACAGCGATGCACGAAGAAACACGTCTAGGCATCGAGTCAATAAGCCTGCGGATGGTGTCCTGAGGGATGGCACTCCATTCCCTTTCAACCATTTGCCACAGTTCGTCCTCTGAACGAGGCAGTGGCAGATTCTGCAAACGGCGTCCAATCACGTCCCACACATGTTCGATTGGTGACAAGTCAGGAGAGTATGGTGGCCAGGAAAGCATCTGTACACCTCGTAGAGCATGTTGGCTGATTCGAGCACTGTGAGGCCGGGCGTTATCCTGTTGAAGAATTGCATTTGGCAGACCCTGAAGGTAGGGGATTGCCACCGGCCGCAGTACATTATCTACATATCGTTGGGCCGTCATAGTGCCCCGAATACGAACTAGAGGTGATACGGAATTGTATGCAATAGCGCCCCAAACCATTATGCCACGTTGTCGCGCTGTGGGGCGTTCCACAGTTACTGCCAGATTCGATCTTTCTCCACGTCGACGCCACACACGTATGCGATGACTATCGCTGGACAAACAGAAGCGGGATTCATCTGAGAACACTACGGTTTGCCATTCTGCCATCCACGTCGCTCTGGTCCGGCACCATTCCAAACGTTGGAGTCTGTGCTGTGAGGTCAATGGCAGTCTTCTTAGCGGGCGCCGTGATTGCAGGCCACGTGCAACCAGTCGACGGGAAATGGTTCTGGTCGACACTGGAACATCCAGGGTACCTTGCACGTGCTGCAGAATCGACGTACAAGTGACTTGCGGGTCCGCCACAGCTTGTCGGTGAATCCGTCGATCCAAGCGGTCTGACGTCACTCTGGCTGCACCTGCACCCCTCAATTTGGCTACATTTCCTCTTTCCAACCATCTCCGACACAGCCGATGCACAGTGCTTGCATCCATGTGGGTATCAGCTGCAATTTGACGTATGGACCAACCTCCCCTTCTCAGTCCGATCACCATACCCCTTGTAAAGTCGTTTATATGCTGGAAGTGTCTTCGTTGAGCACGGCGTGGCATTTCCTCCTATCACACGTATCCTTCGAGACAAAAACCAAATTTCTCCGATAATTAGTCTGGCAGAGAAACCAACATGAACATAGCCCACTTTTCAACTTCATTCTCTTATATCTTACTTCACGTGCGTCGGAGAGCTGCGCATATTTCATATCATTTGCATAACTCAGTGACGTGCGTCTACGGTAAAATTTGCATGAATTTCTGACCACTCCTTCTTAGTGTTGCATTTTCAATGTCGAGCAGTGTATTTTCTTCGTATGCATATATGTTTGTTCTTTATATAAATCCAGTTTTCGTCGGATTTTCATCAAACTTGGCACAGAGTTTCCTTGATGCACTAGAATTCACATAGGCTGGGTTTTGAAATTTAAAAAAATCCAAAAAGCTCAAAATTCAAATTTTTTGTCTCAAAATAGCCATTTTCTCTCAATTTTGAATATATAGAGTAATAGAGCTGAGCCTTTAAGCATACAAATTGAAAAAAATTAACACAAAAAATTTCAAAATTTTTTTTGTGTACTTTGCTCCCCAAATGGCACCTTTTCCGCAAAAACCATCATCGAAATTAAAAAAAAGTCGTTTTCGGCCCACTTTAATGTATAGCACTTGTTTCTTTTATATCAAACCTATACAAAAGTGTAATTTTTGTTCACATGTGCCCCCCTCTCCCCTACAATGATATTATACTGATTTATGTACACGGAATGCATCAATTCATATACCTCCGAATAAGGGACACCTCTATTTAAGAGCCAAAAAGTTCAGTACCCTTAGGGTCCCTTACTGAGAGGTTCTACTGTAGTTTCGTAAAAAAAAAAAAAAAAAAAAAAAAAAAAAAAAAAAAAAAAAAATTGGAATGTAAAGATGTCGGCAGCCTCTGTGAAGAAATTATGGTAATTTACTTACGTATTCATTTTTTTTAAAACTGAAGCTTATCTGCCTAGTTGAAATACTTTTGTTTCATTTATTTTTTCAGAAATTTGAGCTAAATTATTATTATTATTATTATTATTATTATTATTATTATTATTATTATTATTATTATTATTATTATTATTATTATTATTATTATTCAATTTTTGCATAGTTAGAAGAGGCAAATAACTACCCAGAGCAGGCAGCACCTCTCCTAGCCTACCCCTGGCTAATGGCCAGAGGCGGACTGGCCGTAGAGGCCACCTGCCCGCTGGCAGGTGCGCCCTCCGGCCTGTGCGCCCTTGCGCCCTCAAAACGTGTGTGCCTTCGGCTTTTTTTTTTTTTTAATTTTAAAGGTTTGAAAGCAACCCCTAACATTTTGAACAGACCCCCCACCCCCCACACACACTGCGAGTGCACCTTCAACATTAGTAATTTACTTATTTTTTACTTTTTTCCCGTTTGGAACATGTAAAAAGTAGTCAATAAGCGTAATCAGAAGGCGGTTCTTATTGCACCCCAGAAGTGATAGGTGGTCTTTAAGGGGGATCACATCCAAAGTTAGCGCCCTCCGGTCTGTGTGTCCTTGCGCCGTGAACAAAGCCGACCTCCCCCCTTTTTTTTTTTAATCTTTACGTTCGAGGCACCTAAAGCAAT